>LPNX010014314.1:182942-219098 GCA_001517045.1 Pseudotsuga menziesii
GGATCGTGTGTGTTTTAACGTTTTCTGAAAGTGCTTAAGTTATTTTTACAATATTTGTTCACAGTTGCTAAATTGCATATGAATAATTTCCTACTATTGCTTTTAGTTCACATGATTTATTTTCATGTTGTCGATATTGCAATCAATGTTTATGCACTTATTCCTATTTGCTGGATGCATATTTGTGAATTGTCCATATTTTTATCCATTGCTAGAGGCAAGCTTGTGCTTTGATTTTCTTGTCTAGCTTCTTCTATTGAGGTATGTTCATGTTCCATGTAATTAGCTTGTTGTAATAACATTGTTGTTACGGTCTTAGGTTGTTGGATTGCAAAGAAAATGAAATTCACTATTTGTTTGTTCTTGATGCTCTTTGCTTTGGTTGCAAAATATTCTTAGAATTTATCATGGTTACACTATTGTTCATGAACTTTCAGTGGTTCTATCAATGGGTGCAAAATTTGTCAACGTTTGCATCACTAGCTTATATGCTTATGAATAGTTACCTAGCCTTTAGAAAAGTTCCTTTTTAATGTACTTTGTTGAGTAGAAAGTATATATGTTTTTTATAACATGAATAGCCAAAATAAGAGTGCTTGTAAAGGAAAGCTCTTTGCTTGACATTGCTTAGGCTTTTTGGAATTAGTTGCCTCCTTTTTGCAAAGTTGAACTTTTTCTTAAAAACCCAATGCAATAATAGTGACGTGTTCTATTCTACAAATATGTTGTTGATCTCATCGTGGGAAAATTCCATGCATTACAATTTTAATCCTTTCCATATGAAAAGGATGCAGAGTCTTCCCAGCCGTCTTATGCATTTTTAGCTTGTTTGTAAACAACCTTTTTGATAAATGAAATATGTTCTGGCACTTTTGTCCTCTGTTTGGTTCAACAAAAGCTTTGTGTCAGTATAATTGTTTGATAGTGAATCAACAAATTGGCTTATGTTTTGGATAGATATTTTTGGTGTTGTTGTTACTGTTCTTTGTTAATACCAATGTTAAGGATCTTGCAATTTCAGCTGCAATAACAACCTTCAGAATAAGAAACTGTTTAAGATGGAATTTTTTTAGAGCTGCCAAAAGTTTTCAGTTTCTAGAGTTGCTGTTGCAATAATTAGTTTTCTAGAAAATGGATTTTTTTGGCTTTTTCTATGTCTTCTACCTTTGCAATCATTAATTCGCAAATCGATTACTTTTATAGATTTCCCTGGTTTTCTAGCTAGTATTTAATTACCTTTCTTAACTAGCCATAGTTAGCTTCCGAAAATATTCAGACACGTATTTTGATTGGTATCTTCATTCCTTTTCTTCTTTCTTTTTCAAACAATCTTGTGAGCAAATGGATATTTCTCTCTTTCTGTGCTTAAGGCACAATAAAGCAATATTCGCTTGCTTCTTCTTTTACAATTGATAAATCATTTTTCTTGTTGAGATTTGAACGTAATAGCAAATGTCCTGATGTTGTCTAATACTATTGTAGATCAATTTCCAATATAAACAAGGTGGCGAAGTTTTAGTTTGCAACGTTGCTAGTTGTCTAGTCTATGCTATTTTCTATTGGACCCTTTAGATTGTTTCCTTTTTCTATGTCATATACGGTTGCATCGCCTAAAACAATTTGAAATTGTTGTAACAACTATAAACAACTCAATTGCTGTATATTAGCGGCATCCCAATTGCTCCACTTGCAACACTTTCATTATGTAGCAGGGAATTGTCTATACGATTCTCTTATTGTCCTGTTGCATTTTCACTATACATCATTGGAAATAAGAGAGGGAATTGTAAACCTTTTTCTTCCTTTGTTAAAAGCTGGGGATACAACAACTATTCAATCAATGTGCACAAAACTAGCTATTGATTTCGTATCGGACTTGCATCGTGTAACAAGCATGAACACATACCTTCGTTGAATGTAGATCTTTGCATTACAAACAACTAGGCAAAATGAAAGGGCAAAATGAAAGGGGGCTATGAGGTGATTTTTTTTTTGTGTGAAATGGTTTTCCAAATGGATCAATGTTATTGTCTTTGTTTGGTCATTAACAAAGAAAACCAAATCTATCCTTTTGCAGCTGCAACTGTTCCCAAATTTCTGGAAATTTTGGACCCTCCTTTTTGATCTTGTTTGTCCCACTCTGCTACATGTTGGATTATTCGAGGCCGTTTCCTTGCTATTTGAGTTTCTGTCTTGGTCTGTGCATATTTTGGAGTGTAAGGCTCTGTCGGTTGTACGTTGTTTCATCTGTGAAGTTTAAAGTGGGTTTTTCAGTCGCCGTTCTGTCGGAAGTCAGTGAGACGTGGTGCTGATAATTAGAGACTTTAGCTAAACTCAGATTCTGTTTTGAAAAGACCTTGCCTTGCATTTTTTCGGAAAGAATTTTGATTTCGATCGGAGGCCGCAGGCTGATTAACTTTCGCCGTTGCGGCTCCAGAATAGGCTAACTGCCCGTCGGACTATTTGTCTTTTCACCGATGTCTAGTTCTTTGTTTTTTCGATGTCGATTGGTTTGCGGTTTTTCTTGACCTCTGAACTTCCGTCGTTGCGGATGTGTAGCTCACTAGCTATCCGATGCCTACAGAGGATCTGACACCCGATGTTTTATCGCGTCTTTTTTAGTCTATGTGCCGGAAACCCTAGAGTGTAGGTTACCCACCATTGCGGCTGCGTAATCCACTAATGAGCCGACGTCAAGTGTTCCGATTCGCCGATGGAGATTTTTATGTGCTCTTTTCTTAATCGTTCCGCCGTTTGTTATGAGGTCGTCTTTTTTCGTAAGAGACCTGTGTGCCTTGTTTAGGTTGAAATTCGCACATAAGAACCGAGCTCCGGTTTTTCTGCTTTAGTACCCATTTTCAATCTCATGATTTAGGTTTATTTAAAATAGATGGATTAAATGATGGATTCTTGTTTTTTGTTTGTAGACAAACATGGCAGTTTCTCGGATCCCGCTGAAGATTATTGTGGAAAAGAAGGTACATTTGAAGGACAAAGCATGTTAAAGCATAAGGTGGCAGAATCGTTGCTCGAAGAAGAAAATTATGAGGGTCTGAAAGGAGACCGAGGAATGGTCGAGCATAATCATTAAAGGGCAGAGGCTCGTGCTTAGGCATTCCGTCAGTTACCTAGCTTTTCCCATTTTTTATAAAATCTTTATCTGGAATGTAACGTTTGGATGAATCATGAGCATTCACAAAGTGACAAAACAGTGGGAGGGAACGGTTGGGGAGCCGAAAGGTTTTCCCTTTGGTATAAGTATGCGAGAGTGAGACAGAAAGGGGGATTTTTCCCAGAGAAACTTGTGAGCTAATTGTTGTAAGAGGAACTACTTCGTTTTGCAATAATAAAATTACAAATTTTTGCCTGTTGGAAAAAGTGCTATGTGGAATGTTCAAATGTGATGAAATGAACAATGTTGAAGGGGAACTATTTTGTTTTCAGTTGTGTTTAATTAACTATGAGAGCATTCTAACTTTCCGAACCTATGTTCTTATTTGAATTTTCTCTGGTTTATTCTGTGATAATTTCCACTATGAGTAATGAATGTTTTAATGGTTGACGAGCTATCTTGTCGCGTATATCTTTATTCATGTTTATGTGTTTTGACTTTAAGAACAACTATCTGTGATTTATCTTAACATATGAACATAATTACATTACTCATGAATTGATAATCTTGCTCCCTAGGGACAGCTTAGTTAGTATTGTTTCTAGTTGTGTCTGATTTAGATGCAAGAGAGTCTAAGACGAGAGGTAAGAACCTGCGCATCACATTGTGACCACTCCTTACATTCTTCATCAATCTGCATCTTAGATAGGCACTTGCATATCATACCTAAAGTCAAAAATACAAAAATATATACGGTGGACCGGGCCGCAACCGGTAAAACCCTTTGTTTTTGTTACTTGACCTACGATAGCTGGACTGCAAACCGGACGGATTCCATACACCAAACAGTCATGGGCTAGTTGGGAATGTTGACTGGGGAGAATCCCTTGCTGTTGTTTCCTGCGAATTTCCAGGCCTCAATAGTAACTGGCGCTAGAAGGAGGGCCACCAGTGCATGGCTGGCCGGGGAAATACATTTCCTAAAAATTACTCCACCAGTGATAGTTTTGAAAGTAGTTTATTTCCTGACCCAAATACTGAAGAGAATAGAGAACATTTGTTCGCTGTGGACAACCAAGTAGTAAATGATTTGAGAAGACACACACGGGCTTATGTAAAGAGTATTGGAGGATTACCCACTATCCCTGATTTGCCCCAAAGAGAATACAAGAAGAAAGATCGTCCCATCTTGGAAGATTCAGTGTTGGTTGGAGATTTGGAAGAGTTAGTAGAAGTAGCATTACAGGAAGTTGTTCAGCCTTTGAATCAAGTAGGCCCAAACACCACTTATTGTTTTTCTGCGTATACTCCTGTTCCTTCACCTCCTCACTCTCCACCCAGATTCATGGCAGGTGTAAATGCGAATCAGCCACTTAACCCACCAAATCCACCACCTACTTGGAAAGCCAGATCACCCTTGAACTTAACACCTCCGTTGCATGACTTACCTCAAGCTTTTGAGAAGATGCTGCCTAAGTTTGATCCAAATGAGAAGATATTAGTAGATGACCATTTACAAAGTTTCTATTTGGCAATAGAAGGATTGAGGGCTGGGGAACATGAGGACGTAGTTTGTAGACTTTTTTCGCATACCCTTAAAGGAGCAACAGCATCATGGTATTTTGGTTTGCCTGCAAATGCTATCCCATACTGGGATACCTTTGAAAGTATTTTCAGAAGTAAATATGTAGTCGAAAAAACTCATGTGGCTCTTATGAAAGGACTGTCCGCCTTAAAGAAAGAAAGAAAAGAGAAGGTGCATAGTTTTACCCAAAGATTTGCAGCTTATCTTAAGAATTTTTCTGAAGCTGACAAACCCTCGGATAAAGTTTTGATTGAGTATTATACTTCAGCTCTAGGGCCTGATCTGGCCATGTTTGCCAAAATGAAAGCCAAACCTACGCTAGCAGAGACTTATGAAGAAGCGGAAAGTGTTGAGGCTGAAAAGGAAAGTATCGAAGACTATCCTGAACAGTCGGGAGAGAAAAATATTGGAAGGAAAGCTTTGTTATTTACTAAGCCTAAAGAGGAGCAATCACCAGATTTCAAAGGAATGGCAAAGATGATGCAGAAGCTCTCTAACAGAATAATAGACTTGGAAAATGAAAAGGAAACCCAGAAGTTTTATAAACCTTATTACAAGAAAAGGGAAGATAACAATCAATCCCAACCCCCTCCGCACGGCCCTACATCGATGAACTTAATAGAGGTGGGGATGGATAACTTTTGCACTTTGCACCAACAACCCCATTCTGAAAAGAATTGTCCTCAATGGATAAATTCAATGACGTTGGTAATGAACCAGCTTTTGGATTCCAAGTTAACCGAGGATAATGACGAAGAAGGGAAAGACAATAATAAATCAACAGAAAAATAAGAGGATGAGGCCATGGTTTTATGGGATTGTGTATCGTTGTTTGATATCGAGGAAGAGAGGGACCTGAGACATGAGGATAATGTGGAAACAAATGTAACGACGAGAAGCCAGGGGTTGATTAAGGAAAATAGCCTTATGCTTCCAAAGATTAAGAAGCTTTAAAAGAATGTTAAGAAATTTCAAAAAAATACCTCAGCTAATGAAATTCTAGAATTTACCACCACTAGTCAAAATCCAAGACAGATCAACAAGCCTACTAGACCCATTGAAGAGAAGATAAATAATGTTAAAACTCATCTCACAGAACATAAGATGGATTATGACATCGTGGAGGATATCAAAAGGGTAAGAGCAAATATCTCGTTATTTGAGATGTGCAATGTGCCGCAGTAAAAAGAAAAGTTATTGAAAGCACTTGAAATGTCAGAGGAGAAAATCCTCACTGAAAATCAGCCCCAAGAAGAAGAAATTGGTGAAGCGAGTGTGGGAGGTAAACCTAAATGCAAGACCCCTCCTTTTCTCCTCACTTTTGAAATTTTCAACCACAACGTGCACAATTGTCTAGTAGACTCGGGGGCATCAGTCAATGTTATGCCGCTGTCAGTTTGCAAAAAGATAAATGGACAACCTAAACCATCTACCTGGAGGGTCATTCAGTTGGATAGAACGAATGTGAAGGTAATTGGGGAAATGGAGGATGTTCTCATTCGCTTGTCTTCTAATGATAAGGTATGTCAATTCATTGACATTGTGGCGGCTGACATACCCGAAGCTTATGGACTTGTCTTGAGCAGAGATTGGTCGGCAAAGCTGAGTGGATATTTTGCTTCGGACTGGTCACATCTGTGGCTACCTTATAAAGGAAGCCCAAATCAAATTAAAGTTTTAAGGGAGCCACACATGAAACACAATGTTACTCAGTTCGAAGAAAAAAATGAACCAGTGAATTCTGTTTTGGGAAATTACTTTATTGAACTAGAATCGAGAAATTATCAAGCAGAAGAAGCCAGTGATACGTCAGACGCTCAGCCTGATCTCCTTCGGTTCTCACAGGCTGATGAAATTGATTGTAAAATAATAGACTTAACTGTAGATGTAGGTATTGATTCACGCACAGTAGCGGTAAGCGATTGTTGGACACTTTTCTTTGATGGTTCTAAAACTTTGGAGGGGTTAGGTGCCGACTGTGTCCTGATTGACCCTAAGAAAAATAAACATTTTATTTCATGTAGGTTAGAGTTTGAACGCACCAATAATATAGCTGAATATGAAGCACTAGTTCAAGGACTAAGAAAAACAATTGAATTAAAGGTAAAAAACCTGAAAGTGTTTGGAGATTTTGAAATAATTGTAAAACAAATTCGAAATCAAATACATTGCATTTCTCCTCATTTAAAAGCTTATCAAAATGAAGTATGGGATCTGCTTAAATGTTTTAATGCATTTAACATTGTATCGATTCCTAGACTTAAGAATGCGGCAGCTGACTTGTTGGCCACCTCAGTTGCGAGGCTTGTGCCCTCTAATAATCGGTGTTCTGTTGAATTGCTTTTTAGGCCTTTAGTTCTAGATATGATTACCAATCTACGGGGTTTTTGATGATGATCAGCAAATTATAGAATGCCTGACAAATGACGAGACCTTCAAAGGGGCGATTATTGATGATGAAGAACATCAAGCCGAGCTAAAATTCGATAATTTTATTCCTAAAGGAGTCAGGACTTTGGAGCGAATGTTTGATTTAAACGAGAAATTCAGAAGGCCAGTGAATGTGAAGACTCATAGCTCATCTCTACAGTTCGAGTTGATTAATTTGGGGACTGAAATTGAGCCTAAATATGTGAATTTGGGAAAGTGTTGCTCCCCAGGTGAAAGGAATAAGTTCATCAATTTGTTCAAACAATACAAAGATGTTTTTGCCCGGACGTATGAAGATTTGAAGACATATGACACCAATATTATTCAACATGTTATCCCCATCATATCTGGAATCAAACCTTATCAGCAGCCTTTAAGGAAAATGCATCCAAATTTAGAGCCTTTGATTCAGAATGAAGTAAAGAAGCTATTGGATGCTAGAATTATCTTCAAGGTTAGACACTCGAAATGGGTTTCAAATTTGGTACCGGTAAAAAAGAAATCCAGAGAAATTAGACTATGTGTGGATTTCAGAAACTTAAATCGCGCTTCGGATAAAGACAATTATCCTGTCCCACCCATGGAATAGATATTGCAAATGGTTTTGGGCTCTGAATTATTCTCTTTATTAGATGGATTCTCAGGCTACAATCAAGTGTTAGTAGTTGAAGAAGACAGACTTAAAACTACATTCAGAACCAGATGGGGAGCTTTTGCTTACAGAAATATGCCCTTTGGACTAATAAACGCTGGAGCTACTTTCCAGAGGGCTATGGACATAGCTTTCCGCGGTCTGATTGGCCGCAGTGCTTTAGTATACCTCGATGACATCACGATATTCTCAAAGAAAAGAGAGGAACACGCGTTTCATCTAAAGCAGATTTTTGAACGCTGCCGAAAATATGGTATCTCACTAAACCCCAAGAAGTGCGTGTTTTCCGTTGCCGAAGGTAAGTTGTTGGGACACATGGTTTCTAAGAAAAGGATCTCCATCGACCTAGAGAGGATCAAAGCTATCGAACAGATTCCATTACCCCATAATAAAAAGGGCATGCAATCATTTATGGGGACAATAAATTTCGTGCAAAGGTTTGTGCCAGATTTCGCTCAAATTGTTAAACCTTTGCAACAAATGGTAAAACAAAGTGTACAATTCAAGTGGACTGATGTTGAGAAGAATGTATTCAGTAAAATAAAGACAGCGGTTGCGCATGCACCCTCCCTCAAGAGTCCGGATTTTGAGAAAGATTTTATTTTGTACACTTTCGCATCTGACGATTCACTAGCAGCGGTGCTTACCCAGAAGGAAGATGGGGGAGATGAGTTCCCCATATCATTTATGAGCACTGGTCTGCAAGGGGCCGAATTGAATTACCCAGCTGTGGATAAACAAGCTTATGCAGTGTTCAAAACAGTAAAACAATTCAGACCATATATACTTGAGAACCGGACAAAGGTAATAGTCCCACATCCAGCTATGAGGTCTCTTTTCGTACAAAATGAATTAGGAGAAAGAAGAGGCAACTAGGTAACCACTCTATAGGAGTACGACCTAGAATTCAAGCCAACCTCCATAGTTAAAGGGCAAGGATTATGCAAACTAATGACTGCAAGTAAAGACAATGAAGAAAATGACTGAGAAGACGAAGCTGAATTACATTTGATGGATGTATGTCCTCTTTTCACAGCTCCGGACTCCTGTTATCGGGACCTTGTGCATTACCTTCAGGAAGGATTGTTACCGGAACATTGGAACTCTAAGCAAAGAAGAGCAATGCGTCTTAAATCAGCCTCATATCAGATTATTGAAGGAATATTATTCAGAAATAATTACGATGGAGTTCTTCTTAGATGCTTAGAGAAAGAAGATGCGAAGAAGGTCATGATAGATTTCCATGATGGGCCTGCTGGAGGACACTTCTCTGGAGATACTACAACTCATAAAATTCTCAGAGCCGGATATGATTGGCCCACACTATTTAAAGATGCACACGCCCATGTCAGAAAGTGTGACATTTGTCAAAGGTGTGGCAGAAGACAAGTTAAAGCAGCAGGACCATTAAAGCCTGTGATAATAACAGAACCTTTTGAGCAGTGGGGGATGGATATCATTGGAGAGATAAAGCCAAATTCTTCCCTACAACACAAGTATATTCTGACGGCAATCGATTACTTCACTCGTTGGGTCGAAGCCATTCCGTTGCGTAAAGTGAATGAAGATGCGGTCATGGACTTCTTGCAAGATCATATTATGACCAGGTTTGGAGTTCCAATTTCTCTAGTTTTCGATAACGCTACTTATTTTTCCTCTATTAGATTAACTACATTTGCTCATGAAAAAGGAATTAAGTTGCATTACTCTGCAAATTATTATCCACAAGGAAATGGTTTGGCTGAATCTTTGAACAAGAATCTGATTAGAATCTTAAAAATGATTGTGATAGAAAACAAGAGAAGTTGGCATTCAGCATTGCCCAATGCTCTTTGTGCTGATAGGGTCACCCCTAAGACTTCGTTAGGTGTGTCCCCATATACCTTTGTTTATGGAAAATAGGCCATTCTACCCCCCAATATCATGCTACCCTCTTCGATAATCGCTCAAGAATCCAAAGGATCAGATAATGAAGTCTTGCAGATGAGGATACATAATCTTTTGAAGGCAGAAGAATCTAGATCCAGGGCTAGAGAACGTTTTAAACAACAACAGGAGGTAGTAAAAAGGTGGTTTGATAAGCACAAAGTTGGAACAAAAGAATTTGAGGTGGGAGATTTGGTTCTCAAGTGGGATCACCCTCATGATGAGAAAGGAAAACACACGAAATTTCAACAGTTATGGGTAGGCCCTTTCCAGATTGAGGCAAAGCTTGGCCCCTCAACCTATATGTTGCAGGATTTACAGGGATGGGAAGAGAACTTACCAATAAATGGTTTAGTTCTTAAGCCTTATTTTTCCTGATTTTGTTTTATTTTGTTCCGTTTTGTATATAAATAATTGACTTGTTTTGCCACTATGATTTGTTATTTCCCTGTTTGTTTAGTGTAGTTTTTCTTCTGATTCCAATAAAGGAAGCAAACTTTTGGTCGCATGGAGAGCATCAGGACCCTTGATAAACTTAGATTCTTTGGGCATTGGACTGTTTGAATATGTTGGAATTTCTTCTAGTAAATAGTTTTCCTAAAGCGTCTATGAACACGTCGAGGTCCAGTGTAATCCCTGAAATAACTCAGAATCAAAGGTCTAGAAGACTATGAGTCGAGGCTCCATCCATTTCACATCTAAAAAGTCCTAGAGGGTGACAACAAAAGACCCATGGAAAGGGGAGCAGGCTAAAAAGTATGTTATATTTAAATGATCCCATGCCAAGAATTGAAAGCCAAAAGGCAAATAAGAGTAAAAAAATATCCTAAGAAAGCAATATGTGTCAAAACAAAGTACTAAACCATATGAGTACAAAATTGCCAAAAGTTCCTCTCCGTCCGTGAGCTGAAAATTAAATACATCTCTCACACGAAAGGAAACTATGGATAGAGGAGCCTGAATATAAGCATTAAAAAAGAAAGGCATGCAGGAGGACTCAAAAGAAAGGGCAAAACGTCCAAAAGGCACAAAAGTGAAATTGGCATGGGAATGGGGAACAAACGAATTATTTTGTTCACCATGCGTTCTAATCCTGTGGCATCTAAGCCGGAAGCTACCCAAAGATAAAGTTAAAATGAAGTCCGCTTACTTAAGCCTCGAAAGAGTTATCTTAACCTTGAGATTTTGGTTTCCATTCCCCAAAAATAAAAAATAAAAAATTGGACTATCGTTAATGATTACAGACATTATGGGAATCCAGACATCTAGAAGAATTCAACATCTCGGTTCCACTACTAAACAGTCTATTGCTTAAGGATGTGTTTATTCAGAGATCTAGATTCACCAGTGAGCCGCCAATTGTTGCAGCTGCAACTGTTCCCAAATTTTTGGAAATTTTGGACCCTCCTTTTTGATCTTGTTTGCCCCACTCTGCTACATGTTGGATTATTCGAGGCTGTTTCCTTGCTATTTGAGTTTCCATCTTGGTCTGTGCATATTTTGGACTGTAAGGCTCTGCCGGTTGTACGTTGTTTCATCTGTGAAGTTTAAATTGGGTTTTTCAGTTGCCGTTCTGTCGGGAGTCAGTTAGACGTGGTGCTGATAATTAGAAACTTTAGCTAAACTTGGATTCTGTTTTGAAAAGACCTTGCCTTGCATTTTTTCGAAAAGAATTTTGACTTCGATTAGAGGCTGCAGGCTGATTAACTTCCGCTGTTGCAGCTCCAGAATAGGCTAACTGCCCATCGAACTGTTTGTCTTTTCGCTGATGTCTAGTTCTTTGTTTTTTCGATGTCGATTGGTTTGCGGTTTTTCTTGACCTCTGAACTTCCACCGTTGCGGCTGTGTAGCTCACTAGCTATCCGATGCCTACAGAGGATCCGACACTTGATGTTTTATCGCGTCTTTTTTAGTCTATGTGTCGGAAACCCTAGAGTGTAGGTTACCTGTCGTTGCGGCTGCGTAATCCATTAATGAGCTGACGTCAAGTGTTCCTATTCATTGATGGAGGTTTTTATGTGCTCTTTTCTTAATCGTTCCGCTGTTTGTTATGAGGTCGTCTTTTTTCGTAAGAGACCTGTGTGCCTTGTTTAGGTTGAAATTCGCACATAAGAACTGAGCTCCGGTTTTTCTGCTTTAGTACCCATTTTTAATATCATGATTTAGGTTTATTTAAAATAGACAGATTAAATGATGGATTCTCATTTGTTTGCAGACAAACATGGCCGTTTCTCGGATCCCGTTGAAGATTATTGCGGAAAAGAAGGTACATTTGAAGGACAAAGCATGTTAAAGCATAAGGTGGCAGAATCGTTGCTCAAAGAAGAAAATTACGAGGGTATGAAAGGAGACCGAGGAGTGGTCGAGCATAATCATTAAAGGGCAGAGGCTCATGCTTAGGCATTCCATCAATTACCTAGCTTTGGATGAATCATGAGCATTCATTAAAGGTTTATAAAATCTTTATCTGGAATGTAACGTTTGGATGAATCATGAGCATTCACAAAGTGACAAAACAGTGGGAGGGAACGGTTGGGGAGCCGAAAGGTTTTCCCTTTGGTATAAGTATTGGAGAATGAGACAGAAAGGGGGATTTTTCCTAGAGAAACTTGTGAGCTACTTGTTGTAATAGGAACTACTTCGTTTTGCAATAATAAAATTACAAATTTTTGCCTGTTGGAGAAAGTGCTGTGTGGAATGTTCAAATGTGATGAAATGAACAATGTTGAAGGGGAACTATTTTGTTTTCAGCTGTGTTTCATTAACTATGAGAGCATTCTAACTTTCTGAACCTATGTTCTTATTTGAATGTTCTCTGGTTTATTTTGTGATAATTTCCACTATGAGTAATGAATGTTTTAATGGTTGACGAGCTATCTTGTCGTGTATATCTTTATTCATGTTTATGTGTTTTGACTCTAAGAACAACTATATGTGATTTATCTTAACATATGAACATAATTACATTACTCATGAATTGATAATCTTGCTCCCCAGGGACAGCTTAGTTAGTATTGTTTCTAGTTGTGTCTGATTTAGATGCAAGAGAGTCTAAGATGAGAGGTAAGAACCTGCGCATCACATTGTGACCACTCCTTGCATTCTTCATCAATCTGCATCTTAGATAGGCACTTGCATATCATACCTAAAGTCAAAAATACAAAAATATATACGGTGGACTGGGCCGCAATCGGTAAAACCCTTTGTTTTTGTTACTTGACCTACGGTAGCCGGACCGCAAACCAGATGGATTCCCTACACCAAACAGTCAAGGGCTAGTTGGGAACATTGACTGGGGAGAATCCCTTGCTGTTGTTTCCTGTGAATTTCCAGGCCTCAACACCTTCATCGAGTGGAAATACAAATTATTGCAACAATCTTTTGTTTCATGATGAGACGCTAGCACTTGGCCACTTTGAACCATTGATATAATGTATAGCCATAAACCTTTCAATAGATATTTCAATGCGAAATTCAACTAGTGAATTCAATGAGAAATTTTCAAGAAATGCAATAGAAATTGCATCCACCAAACAAGTGTTGTTGCAAGAAATATTTCACATCGCTACTTCAACAAGTGGTGATTTGTGGTTCACGTTTTGAGTCGATTTGCATATTAGTGCCATTGTTTGATGCACATACATAGTGAAAAGCAACCACACAAAATTTCTACAATTCTTTGATTGGAAATGAAATTTGTGCAATAGATTTCCTTAGTAAATATATTTGTGAATTAACAATTTGCAAAACAACTCTTGTCTCTAGTTGGGAAGGGTATATGATAAATTTAATAGAACTGCTCAAGCAAGGCAAGATACAAGGTAATACATTTGAAATGCAATGACTATGTGAAATTCTAGGTGCAAATATATATTTTTTGGAGCAAATACTTAGAAATTTTTTCTGATTGGTTCTATTCATTACATATTTCTTCATTGGCTTTATACCTTTTATCTGGTACTTCAGAGCCATTGCATTTGTTTTTTCAACCATTGCTACAACAAATGAAACTTCATACAACTTATTTTACTCCACTATAATGTTCCCAAGTCTGACATGCAGACGTGAACACTAACTAATGCTGCAAATTGAATTAAATTTCTGCTATTTGAATTACAACCACTCAATGCATCTTCAGACTAGGCAAATAAAGGTGTTTTGCTGGGAAAATTTGCAGACAAGGGATTAGGAAGTGGGAATAAACCAAGAGTGAGTTCATAACAGTGAATTCCTTCCCACTAACACATTTATATCGGGTACCATTCAGGTTCAAATTCCGCTATGCGAAAACCTACTCCCATGCTTCTGGGTTGCCCAACCGTGAAACTAGGGAAATTCCTTCCGTCCTTTCGACTAGGGATTGGGAAAAAGTGCAGAGTTGTTATCAGGAATTTAGATATCAAAGAATATTATTTTTAATATTTTCTAACAGATATGGATTTGTATAGATACTTTAGGAAATAATTGGGAATTTTAGGCAATTTTGGCCTAGTGAGACCCTACGCAATGGAGGACCAAAAATAACTATAAAAACTAAAATACAATATTATCTGGAGTTATGTATGTGTAGGAGGGTCTGTCAGTGACCCATAGAAACTTACATAACTGGATTTGAGCGGATAGAACTCATTTTATAGCATAAATGGTAAAACTAGTCATTTAAAACTAATGTTCTAGCTAGGGTGCAAAATTAAGCAGAGAATTCGTAACAGATTGAATTCAATGAAGAAAATGAAATCTGACAGGAATTAATGCAGATTCATTATACATATATAATCATTCATACTCCTTCCCGTGACCTTTCTTTCTCATTATAGGACTAGATTGATCAATTCCCCCCATTACAATGACAAATTAAGCTTTTCATGAGAAACTGAGAAGGTAAAATTCAGGGACAGAATTATTTCGGCCTGATAAATATTAATTACAGATTTTATAAGCTGTTATACATCATATAACATTGTATTGACTTACCATTACATAAGAGGACTCCAAAATGATGGGTAGGAGGCCCAAAACTAGGCATAAAGAAGGGTGAGAGCGTAGGTGAAGCTTGGGCTTCACTGGAGCTCGACTTGAACATGATGAATGATTGAAAATAGGTCTGATAGGACTTCAATGGCTTAACATCTAGTGCTCCATACCTGAAAAGAGAAGGGAATGGGATGAAGGAGTGGGGAAGAGAAGGTTTGGGGCTCATCTCCCAAGTGTCTGAGGCACATCACTCAGAAAGGCATGCTCACATAAGCACAAAGAAATTAACACATCTGCCTAACTATGTGAATGATATTTAATTGTTCTTTAATAGAACTCTGGTGACCTGTTTAGTAAGTAGAGGCCAATGGTGACCCGTGAGACCAAGTCAACCACCTAGAAGCCCTAACCCTAGCCACATATGCATCCTCCTTGAGAAAATTGGAATGTAGGACCATGTGGAGATGTTTCCCTATCCATCTCATTCACCAAACTTGGAAACTGCGCCCTCCTTAGGCCCATAGTTGCTACTTTTGTCAATGACAACCTTTTATGCCTTTCCTACTTTTGTGTTGAACCTCCAAAAAGGAAACTGCACCCTCCTTAGTCAACTGTTTCCTGCTTTTCCCTATGAAATTTTTTCTGAATTTCCTTCTTTTGAGACCGAGTCTCAAAAAAAGAAACTACGCCGTCCTTAATCAATTGTTTCCTGCTTTTATTATGACAGCTTTTGTCATAGCTTTTGGGTACTTTCCGTTTCCTCTTTGACTGCTTTTGTCATAGAGTTTCCACTTTCTTAATCTCCTCCCTTGGAAAGTTGGCTTGCCAATTGTGCCTGACATGACAAGCTCAATTCCGCATGTTATTTGCACAATAAATATTAATGATACTATAAAAATTAAATACATGCCTTTATAATGTTTATTTAGCAACATTCTCCTAGGCTAATTAATTAATGCATCTTTGACCCCCTAATGTGTTGGTCATGGTCAACACTTTTATGTCCAAAAATATGGGGACATGATAGTCCTCCCTTCCCAAATATGCTTTTCCTCAAGCAAAATCACTTCAGAGTGCTACAATTTTGTCCACCATGTAGGAGAACTAGAGCATGAACTCATGTGCAAAAAAAAATTGACTTGCTCCATCAAGCCAACATGTAAAGTTTCTAAAAAAACATGTAATTCCGGGGTCCCATTGCTTGCATTGCACTCCCTTTAGTGAGAATGCCTTCCAACACCACTTATCAGAAAAAATTATGCCTGGATCCCATTTCCTCAACTGTAAGTATCCAAACATTATTATCCACTATAAAAATTTATCATCACAGGAAATGATATTCATGATGTGGGAATCATACCACTGCACTGAAAATTGGAAATTCTCAATGCAAAATTGGAAATCTGTGTGATTTCCCCACCCAACATAAAGGTCCCTATGTTCTTGATGCACATCAGCATTGAATCTCACAATTATGTTGCTGCAATGACATGGGTGTGAGTCGCATGTCCTAAGACAAATTTGGGCATCCTCCAACAACCATAGATGCCCATGTTGCTCATTGATGATGTAGGATGTGTCTGCTGAAAATTCTATGGTGTAAGAAAAATGTACACCCTCCAAGGTGCATGACTCCAAAAAGCACCTACCCATTCCTTCCATAGATGAACAAATCCTCCAACTATCAGATCCATATGGGAATTTAATTGCTTTCCCATGTGCACAATCCCAATGGCTCAACTCTCTACCACTGGTCATGCAATCACCACCATGAATGGAGGAATCAAATATAGGACATGGTTTCATTTTCTGCAGATGAGAAGGGGGTGGGGCCCTCAAAAAATCCCCATGGATGAGTGTGGGAGCCTCCAGCTCCTTACTTGGCATCAAAAGAAAGAAACCCTTCACCCAGTTATCATCCTCATGTGTGCTGGCTGCCATAGGTGCGTGGATTAAATTATAGTGAAAAAACTCTCTGAAAAATGTGTCCACCAAAGGTGTGGATGTATCAAACCTATCATGGGCTGGTGCAACACAAGGGATTTCTTTTGACTCTTCAGTGAAAATAACACTCCTTATAGAGAAAAATCAGCCTTTCTCGGGCAATGTCCCTTTGCTTGGAACTCATCATCTGCATCCCAAAATTACTCAAGCACAAAAAAATTAGAATGCACCTCATGTGCATGTGTATGGAAGGTATCCAATGGTTGCAAATTAAATATTTGTGGCTTCCCACATGTCAGAACAATGCCATTCACAACAAAGAGTTTATTGCAGAAATTAAACTCTTTACCTACCACCGTCTTCATTCCCGATGTGTCTCTATCCACCCAATCAATGGATGAACACAAACTTTTATTTGTTGATCCATATGTAATGTGATCAGCCACCTCCTTTGGATTATA
This sequence comes from Pseudotsuga menziesii, assembly GCA_001517045.1. Lineage (NCBI taxonomy): Eukaryota > Viridiplantae > Streptophyta > Pinopsida > Pinales > Pinaceae > Pseudotsuga > Pseudotsuga menziesii. Next base: position 200,027 of record LPNX010014314.1, read on the forward strand.
TTCTACCATCCATAAGGGGTTGTCAGAAAGTGTCTCTTTCCAAGCATATGTGTTAGATAACCTTTCACCAGTGCAAGCAATTCTAGTACATCTTTGATCCTCTATTTTTGTGATATTTTTATTTACCCAATCCATGAATAGATGATCATATTTTCTTGATGATATACTTGGAATGTCCTCAGCCATATTTCCCATAGATAAGAACTCCTCTATGCCATTTTGTATACCCACATGTGCTTGGCCAAACTAATCTTCATCATGGCTCTTCAAAAACACCTGCAAATATGCTCCTTCCTCATGGTTGTCCTCCACATGAGGTTCCTCCATTAACCCCAAAACATTTCTTTCCATGCAACATGAAAGGGGTGACACCTTCAAATCCCTTTGAATTTTACAGATCTGCAACTTTGACTCTTGAAGGAATCTTTGTGTGCTCTTCAATAAGTCACTGGTGATCTCCAACTTATTAGAGAGCCTCTTTGATTATTCTTCTTCCTTCTTGAGTGCACTATGGTACATCTCAAACATCACGAGGAGATGATCTCTGTTAGAAATCAAGTTCATATAGTTCTCCTTCATCTTGGACATGCCTTCTTTCAATGCTATGCACTCCCCCATAAAGGATTCTCCTTCCATCTCTCCACCAGAAGCTTTCCAACAACATCTTGCCACCAAGGCATTGATGTCAACAAAGTTTTTCATGGCTACCATAAGCTTCTTTCTGTCCTCATTTAGTGATCCACTCAAATTATGTGGCTCACAAAGAAGATCATCCACTAAGTTCTCTTGTTCTAATAGCTGACATACAGGACCATTTTGTTTGTGGCATAGATACACAACAAAAAACTCAGTCTCGACATACAAGTCAACGTTTGAATTTTCTACAAAATCACTTCCATGATGTGCAATGGAGGGTATCCATGAAGGTTGGAATGGCATGTGATATGGACATAAATTAGAGAGAATCTTGTTCCCTATCATTTCAGATTCATCATGCTGCAAACGAGTCCAAAATTTTGAACTGTGCTCATCTCTCTGGATCAGATTTTTTTCCTTCAATTTTCCTAGTTCATACCCAGCTAGTGGGGGATTTTCTTCCATTTCAGTCGAAAGTTGAGATAATGACTTTATATATGATTTTTATTCTTCTTTTGGATATGATCCAAAAGATACCTTATCATCATTGGCAGTCTTACCCTCCTCTGAATTGATTTTGGGTTCACTAACAGGTAAACTAGGAGTAGATTCATCTCCTTCACAATTGTCCTGCATCTTGCAGTCCTTAGATGCAAGTGAAGCCTTTCCATCCTACCATAGATAAAATGGTTGTAGGTGTACAGGACTACTGTAAAAATCAAAACTTTTATCATTCATGTTATTCACCTTATCCTCTTTCTGTACAGATACTCTGGTGGCCTGCTCCTCCACCAATTTTTTTGGTTCACACCTGAGCTGTGCGGCCTTATTTTCTTCTTCGTTCTATGGATCAGGAGGTGACTGTAAATATGATTTGTGTACGTCTTTTAGATATGATCCAAAATATGTTTCACCACCCATACATGAGCATAAACCTTGAGCAGTGATCCGAAGATCACCCACCAAGAAACTTGAAGTGCATTCCTCTTCAACTTCTTCTCTTATGCAACCACATTGTGGTGATTTGCAGTTCACTTCATGGATATCTGCCTCTACCTCATTTCTATTCTCCTCCAACCAACTTGTTTCTTTTTCATATTTAGTGGCACTCATGTCACAATATTTAGAAGCTCTGTTTGAAGAAAAACCAAACAAACTCTTAAATCTTGAATATGTAGATGGCTTTGAGGAATCTTCACCTTTGGTTCCTTCTTCTTCTTCTTTTCTTAGAGAGGTGGAACAAATTGGTTCCTCTCTAGATGAATTTATGATCTTGAAAGAATGATCATAATCATTCTTGGGCCAAAATCCATACTTGAAATAAATATAATCTCCCAAAGAAAGGTTTGCACAAATATTCCTACCCAAAGCTAGATAGTCCTCGTAGCAGTGAGGCATGTTCTCACATGATTCAATTATCTTTGTTAAGTCTTTCTTAATGATTGAAGAATCAGTTCTGATCTATTCTCCATATGATGTCTAATAGTATTCATCAAATTCATGTTTTGGTATGCCTCCATAAACATAGAGGATTTCTTCTTCTTCATACTGTCTGGAGTACTCTTCACACTGCTCATTATAGTCATCCTCGTAGCATGACATGGCTGCAAATTTATTCACTGAGAGATTTCTTTCCACAGGATGATCCAAGGAAAGAGCTCTCATACCACTGTAATGTTCCCAAGTCTGATATGCATACCTGAACACTAACTAATTATGCAAATTGAATTAAATTTCGAATATTTGAATTACAAACACTCTGTGCATCTTTAGACTAGGCAAATAAAGGTGTTTTGTTGGGAAAATTTGCAGACAAGGGAGTAGGAAATGGGAATAAATAAAGAGTGAGTTCAAAATAGTGAATTCATTTTCCCTAGCACATTAATATCAGGGACCATTCAGGTTTCAGAGTCCGCTATGCGAAAGCCTACTCCCAGGCTTCTGGGTCCCCCAACTGTGAAATTAGGGAAATTCCTTCCGTCATTTCGACTAGGGATTTGGAAAAGTGTAGAGGTTTTATCAGGAATTAAGATAACATAGAATATTATTTTTAATAGTTTCTAACAGATCTGGAGTTTTCTGGAGATTTTAGGAAAGAATTGGGAATTTTAGGCAATTTTGGCGTAGTGAGACCCTGCGCAATGGAGGATCCCAAATCATTGTACAACCTCAACTAAAATATGACATGGATTTATGTATGGGTTTTTGGGTATTTCAGTGACCAATATAAATTGAAATAACTTTATTGGAGTTGATATAACTCATTTTATAGCAGAAATGGTAAAACCATTAATTTAAAACTAGTGTTTTAGTTAGGGTGCAAAATTAAGCAGAGAATTCGCAACAGATTGACTTCAATGCAGAAAATTACATATGAAAGAAATTAATACATATTAAATAGACATATATAATTATTTATACTCCTTCCCACAACCTTGCTTGCTCATTATAGCACTAGATTGATCAATTCCCCCGATTACAATGACAAATTAAGCTTTTCATGAGAAACTGAGAAGGTAAAATTTCAGGGACAGAATTATTTAGACCTGATAAAAATTAATGAAATATTTTATCATATGTTATAGATCATATAGCATTTTATTGGCTCACCATTACATAAGAGTACTCCAAAATGATGGGCAGGAGGCCCAAAACTAGGCATAAAGAAGGCTGAGAGCGTAAGTGAAGCTTGGGATTCACTGGAACTCAACCTGAATGTGATGGAGGTTGGAAAATATGTCTGATAGGAATTCAATGGATGAACATAAAGCTCTCCATACCTTCAAAGAGAAGGGAATGGGAATGAATGAGTGGGGAAGGGAAGGTTTGAGGCTCATCTCCCAAGTGTGTGAGGCACATCACTCAAAAAGGTATGCTCACATAAGCACAAAGAAATTAACACATCAACCAAACTATGTGAATGAGCTTGAATTTTTCTTTAATAGAAATTTGGGTGACCTGTTTAGCAAGTAGAGGTCAATGGTGACCTATGAGAGCAAGTCAACCACCTAGAAGCCCTAACCCTAGCCACATATGTGTCCTTGAGAAAATTGGAATGTAGGACCATGTGGATATGTTTCCCTATCCATGTCATTTATCAAAATTGGAAACTGCGCCCTCCTTAGGCCCATAGTTGCTACTTTTGTTAATGACAACTTTTTCTGCCTTTCCTGCTTTTGTGCTGAGCCTCCAAAAAGGAAACTGCACCCTCCTTAGTCAATTGTTTCCTGCTTTTCCCTATGACAGATTTTCTAACTTCCTTCTTTTGAGACTGAGTCTAAAAAAAGGAAACTTCGCCCTCCTTAGTCAATTGTTGCCTGCTTTTATTATGACAGCTTTTTTCATAGATTTTGGGCACTTTCCCTTTTCTGTCTGACTGCTTTTGTCATAGAGTTTCCACTTTAGTAATCTCCTCCCTTGGCAAGATGACTTCCAATTGTGACTGACATGGAAAGCTCAATTCCACATGTTATTTGCACAATAAATATTAATTATAAATAAAAATTAAATACACGCCTCAATAATGTTTATTTAGTAACATTCTCCTAGGCTAATTAATTAATGCCTCATAAATAATATTTGGTCAAAATTACTTAGGTGAGGTAATTAATGCATCTTTGACCCCCCAATGTGTTGGGCATGGTCAACACTTTTATGTCCAAAAATATGTGGACATGACATCCACTTACATCTGCTTGCTCTAAAATATCAACTATTTTGGATTTCAAAGAGCGTGCTGTAACTAGACTGGATGCTAACATACAAGGAAAAATCAATAGACAATGTAAAAGTCCTTTTCCAAATATAAAGCAAAACCTGTGTCGAGTAATGGCAACACTACAAAAACAAGGGGCCTTTTTGCAAGAACGAAAAACTATGCAGAGTAAAGGAATTAAAGGAATACATGCATACTTACAAGCAATCCAATATACACTAACAAATCCATGTTCAATATGAAAAACTTTGCAATTCTATAAATATATACGTATCATACAGACTAAGACTATTTTAACACCTTTTTCTTCTGAAAATGAATGTTGGTAAAATGTTGTTGAATGTGGTGCTCAAGTTTGTGCATCTTACAGTTGGTCATTTCCCAATAAAAAAATACCTAAATATACAGTGCCTATGCACATTCAACATAATAACAAAATACCTACTGTCGAGGGTTTGCCATAATTGGAAGAATGACTAGTCTCACCAAGAATGGTTTTTTTCACAAATTATATAACTTAGATATAAAAGAGCACAAATTGGGTTAACATGAACAATTATTAATACCTCCACAAACCTAGATAAAATCCAACAAGCATTTCCATGTCACTTGGAAGATTCAATGACAGTCGCAGTTATGCTTAAATGAAAACTAGAATACAAAAATGCATATTTAACTTGAAATGTTTGTCCAAGAAATGTGATGGATGCATTAAATAACTAATGAAACATAGCTCTTTAATAAAATGAAGGCATAATTATTAATAGTGATTGGGAAGAGATATTTAACAAAGGCCTCGAACAACAATTTGCCAACAACCCTAACATAGAAATAGATGACACTTTTGAAGAAGAGAAAGAAACAAAACAAGTGTCTAAATCAATGATACATGGATATGGATATACTCATTTAATAAATGACCTAGAAAATAATGTCTTGCAAATCGCTCCCTCAGAATAATTCAAACCACTAGGTATTTTTCAAGACAAATTCTATGAAGAAGTAAACTTCCCCACCTTGTTTTTGGGTTTTAGCCGACCATAATATATTCTAAGGAGGTTTTCATATCAACAGGTTGTGCACTAGGAATTTACACACATGTCTAACAACTTTGAATCACATAGTACACACACCTTTTTCAAAACAATGATTCTTATTGAACATGTTTTGAGCAATTCTTGGATATCAATTTGCAAAGGAGAGCTAAAAGGCTATAAACTATTGGCAAAATATGTGAAACAAAGAAAAAAACTTGAATAGATTCTAAAATCACCTATTGGTTATCAGCCTTTGAAAGAAATATGGACATCACATGACTATTTTGAAAACATGAAACATATGTTTTTTCTATGATTTGACAACTTGTCCCACTGACGTTTTTATAACTCTGACAAGTGTCGAACACCTTTGGGATCCGTTGTTGGATGCTTTGCAAAATATTGAAAGGAAACAACCAATAAAGCATTCTGACAATATTTCTACACAAAAAATTTATTCATTGATGAGGAAATTCCCTGTAGTGTGGACTCACTAATACAAACAGATAATAGATGCGTTCAAATCCTTGATCTTGAACAATAGCGAATTATTTTGCAAAGTTTAAGATTATTTTTTAAAAACAAAATTCCAACATAGAGGTAATGAACATGAGCATGGATCGCTTTGGATACAAGATGCACCTGTTTGTGGCCAAATCTCTGTCACAACAATTATTGTATTTGTCTATCAATATATTTCTGTTGATTCATCATTGCTTAGTGACAAATTGATTAAGGCTCAAACCCATCACCACACCAAAACATGTAAAAAAAACCCCGGATCTAATTGTAGATACAATTTCCCTTTTCCTGCATTGGATCAAACTATGATTTTGCAGCCACTAGAAAATGCGACAGATGAGATGCTTGGAAAAGCAAAAAAAACTTTTCTTAGAATTGGAACATAAAAAAAATTTCAGAAGAGATTAATTTCAAAGAATTTCTAGCTAAACTTGACATTGCTAGAGAAGAGTATATATTGTTGTCTTAAACATTCTGTTCTTTTGTTAAGAAGACATCCAAAAGATACATAGGTAAATGCATTTTCCAAAAACATTCCATCCCTTTGGTAGAGAAATACTAATGCACAATTCATACTAGATGCATTTGTTGTGACAACTTACTGCAGCTCATACATAACAAAAATGGGCAGGAGTATGACTACACCATTTAAAAAGATCAAAGACAAATATATTTCCGAAAATGATGGAAGGATTGAAACAATTCACAAACTTGGCAATGCATTGTTAAATATGCAACAAATGTCTATTCTCCAAGAAATTCATATTGTCCTTTAACTTATTCTCTATTTGGTGTCAAGGAAAACCTTTTTAATTAACACACCATAGGAAAAACAAAAATATGTGTTGAAAAGACCAATATTATTGCAAGATGAGCCAAATGATTATGAAAACATCCTTTATTCTTCCACTATAGGAAAATACACATGTCACCCAATTGAATTAGAGCATCTTTGTTTAGTAGAATATGTTGCTTGCTACTCATGTGCCAATGCATTAACAAAATCAAGGAAACACCCATATATTATATGCTATATACGATACAATAAAAAAAACGACCCAAAAAATTGGTGTTGAGAAAAACTATTGCTATTTCTTCCCCATAGAGGAAACAAAATATCTTTGTTAGCAAATCATGATTCATGACCTAAACCTTACATCTTCCTTATGGACACAATATCTATTTTTGAATCAAAGTTTGTAACAAATATTGAGGAAAAATGGGGAAACTTTAACAAAGCCACTGAAACAATAAATAGTAACTCTGAATTAATATTTATTCCTTTAAATTCTTCGGATGAACACTGTACTAACGATGAACTTAAAAAATATGACATTCACCATGAATTTATGCATATACCTTGATGCCAACAGATAAGCCTACATGCCACGACGGAAAATATAAAAAACCATATCTTTTAAAGGTTGAAGATTGCTATAAGGAGAAGTCTTAATCCAGCACAACAAGAAATAACAAAATAAATTTTATTTACAAAAAGATGATCCATCTACGCCTATCCACCTGTTCCTAACTGGTGGAGCAAGTACAAGGAAAACCTACACATCACCGACAATCTATAATTCCCTTTAAATTTTTCATGACAAAGTCATCAACAATGATCCATTAAAAAAATGCCTTATAATTGCATTTTTTGGAAAATCTTCTTACAATGTCCATGGCATCACAGTTCACTCTTCTTTCCAGGTTCCATTGAACTCTGCAAATTTATTACCACTATCTTCCAACACACTAGACTCACTAACCAAAGACTATAAGCACTTGCATGTTGTTTTAATAGACAATGCATCACTCATTGGTGAATAAATGCTTTATAATATAGATAGAATACTACGGGAAGTCATGCATACACTTACATTGCCATTTGGAAATATGGAAGTTGTCTTTTGTGGCAATTTGTGCCAAGCACAGCCCAAAGGTGACTCTTGGATTTTTGAATAGCCACACTTGAGAGAAGAAAGAATACCGCATAGATTTTGGGTATAAAATGTCAAGCTCTTTGAGCTAGAAAATGTGATGCTGTTATCAACCCAAATGGAACTTCTCAGTCCGATTGCCAACATTCCTTATGTTGGTACACAAAAGGACATCTTAGGATTGAAGTTTTCCAAAAAACTATAGATGGGCATGACTTGGGATGCATTTACCCTTGAACTAGCTTGCCATATTATTTTTCTAAGTGTTGAGTTGCGTATGCGACTATCTTCATTGCAACTTGCGTACGTACGTGACTATTTCCATTGATAACTCGCATACTGTACGTGACTATCTACATTGCAACATGCGTACATTAGCGTACACGGGTTTCCTTTAAGCAACTCGCGTGTCATACGCGGGTTGCCTATATCAATAGTCGCCTACATCTTGATTCGACATTAAAAATATAAATCACGATTAATGGAGATTAGTTGGGCCCCAATCATTAACTATCCTAATTGTTTCAACCTCCTCAGCCTTCGAAACCACTCTATTTCCCAAAGAATAAATAGAGGCCTTGGGGAGGGCATTAATCAATCAAGTTTGGAGAGAAAAGTTATGCTGGTGGTATATCTTCAAAAGTCTTGGAGCAGCAGAACTCAGAGTCCTTTGGTTGCAGAGGAGTCCTTGTCTCAGAAGCTGGGTTGTACTCTTATCTCATTCACTGATTGTTAATAAAGAGAATTCTTCTTCCAACATTGTGTTGAGTCTCTTTCATGTATCATGGTTAATGAATATTTTGATTATGTACTGGATATATTGTTTATCTAACCTCTCATATATACATGTATAGGATTGTACTTGAAGAATTTGCTCTTTGCAGGTGAAGGAGGTGCATCCCCGGAAGCTTTGGAGAGAAGAGGAACAGAAGAAGACCAAGCTTGGATCAACCATTGGTAATCGGGTAAGTCAAGACTTTCTTCCTATTTCCTTTCTGTTCTCTATTAAAGCTGATTGTCTGCAAGGTTAGTAGTAAGTTGGTAACCCTAGACCCTAGGTTACAAGGGTGTTTAATCTTGAACAATAGAACTGGCAACCTTGCTGGGGAGTCTAGCTTGCTGTGGGTTAGTCCTATAGATCCTTGCCCAGTCTTTGCTTTGATTCAGTGTGTGGTTTTATGTCTTGGTTTGGACTTGCAGTAGTGTTTTAGAGACCTTTATAATTTTTCTTTTTTTGAAAATTTTTACTCCTGTACGCAGCTTGCTGTGCTACACAGTCGCGTACAGAGACTTGTATACGCGGGTTGCTGTATTGAACAGTCGCATACAATACGCGGGTTGCTCAACTAGACAGTCACGTACATACCTTAGCAACAAAATTTTTGGGTAGGGTTGCTTGTCCCTGTCCTTTTTTGGATTTTGTCTTGCTTTGTGGTCTTCGAGTACTGGCATTTCATTGTAGGTTTGGAAGCCCTGTTAACCATACTTCGTGCTTTTCAGTAAGCCCTTGAATTTTTGTTGGTTGGATTTTCTTTCTTTTTAGCAATTTGAGGTGGATTTCCCTGTTGGGTGATAGGTCCAAGTGCTGCATGTCTGAATCAATGATCAGGGTTCTAGATACCATGTATCCTGTGCTATTTCCAAGTAGTGTTGGTTTGTCACTTGCCTTTTATTGATTTTAGTGGATTTCATTCATTGTGTCTTCCCAAGCTAGGTTTTTTCCAAGTTTCTTCCTTAGGTGGTTGATCTTTGGCTCTTATAAGTTTGCTATACTTAATTTTTCTTGCTTTATATAGTTTGATTATTCAAGCATACTCCAAAATTTTTGCATTTAGGTGCATAGTAATTTTTGAAGAGTTTGAAAAGTGAAAAGAAAAGAATCAAAAACATTTGCATTTCAATTGCATATGGTAGTTTTAAGTTTCAGTTTTTAAATAAAATCTCAAAAATTACAAAAATAAGTCTTAGCTTTCTCTTTCCTACTTGCATTTTCATTAGTTCATATTTACAAAAAAGAAAAAGAAGCTTTCTTTAAGTAGTGATAATTTGCTTTGGAAATCATTTATACACTTGTTTTACTTTTCTTATCGAGTCTATAATATCATAGTCATTCACGCCACTTACCCTATGATTAAGAACAACCCGTAAAATGAACGCTATAATTTAAAATTATTAGTAAGTTTTGTTTTATAGGGTCATGCACCTACTAGCTTAGGCTAGACTTGTGGGTAGGAAGTGTAAACTCCCCATAAGTACTTAAATTCAGACGTAGTTGGCCAATTGATAGGTAAATCCTTCTCTGTGTTGATATTATCTGGGAAGCTCCTCTCAAACGAGAGTTAAGCACGAGGCTGCATGGAAACTAACGAGTCCACCATACCATTGGTTGATCAGGTTAGACCTGCTTCAGAGAGCTTAGGGGCTAGAATGTACGCATCATTGGTGGGCACATTTGATATTCCAGCTTCGATTAACTATATAGGTTCTACTAGTGTGGGGAAGTCCATAGCAACGGTTGTTGATAGAATAGATCCTTGGGTTCTTCCTTCCCACCATGAACCTGAAGTGCCCTTATCGGCAGGGGAAGTGGCTTATCAAGCTATCATCCATACCGATGTTGATTCCATTCTGGTCTCTCTCATAGTCTAAGAGGAGCTAGAAGAAGCCTATTTTCCTGCTTGGGCAAAGAACTCTTTGCATTCTAGAGATTGCTTAGATATGGTTTTACCTTCAGATGAAGCCATTCTGGAAGCTTTGTGTGGACGAGATAAGATCTACAAAGATCTTCACCATCGATCCTGTTTTCTTCCAGAGTTAAGCAGGATTGAGAACAAGGAGTTCCATATGAGATTGGCAGGTGATGTTGATACGCCTATTAATCCCTTACCAAGGGAAGGAATATTTGTTGAGGGGAATATGGCAAACATTTCTGCTACAATTCCTATCAACATCTCTGTAAATCCAAACGTTGTGGAAAATGTACACATCGACGCAAACTACTCTCCGGAGGAGATTGCGATCTATACGGCCTTGTTTAAGGAATTCCGTGATGTATTTGCCTGGTCATATGAGGAGATGCGAGGAATTGATCCATCAATAGTCGAGCACAAAATCCAACCATACCCTGATGCTAGACCTATTAACCTGCGTAAAGTAGCGACAGTGAAGGATGAAGTTGAGAAACTGCTGAAAGCCGGTTTCATTTACCCCATAGCTTTGACAGAATGGGTATCCAACCCTGTTCCTATTAACAAAAAGCAAGGGAATATACGCGTTTGTACTGACTTTTGATATCTAAACAAAGCCTGTCCTAAGGAAAAATACTCCACACCATTTATAGATCAAATTATTGATGCTTGCGCAGGAAGTGAGGTCTTTTCATTGATGGATGGTTTCTCCAGATATAATCAAATCCCAATTAAACAAGAGGACCAACATAAAACAACTTTTATTTGTCCTTGGGGTACCTTCGCGTACAAGAAAATGCCCTTTGGATTGAAAAATGCTGGGGCAACCTTTCAGCGGGCAATGAATTTTGCCTTTTATGACATTAAATCCATTATCGAACCCTACCTTGATGATCTGCCAGCACATTCTCGTAAGAGGATCAATCACCCAGATCACTTGCATTTGATTTTTGAACGATGCAGATACTACAAAATTTAGTTGAATCCCCACAAGTGTGTTTTCTGTGTCGAGTCAGGGAGACTGCTCAGATTCATTGTTTCTAACAAAGGCATTCAGGTGGATCCTTTGAAAGTTGAGGCCATTGTAAATCTGCCTCCTCCTTGTTCTATCAGGCAACTTCAGAGCAAGAAGGGGAAGTCCAATTTCCTTCGATGTTTTATTGTAAATTATGCAAAGATTACTAAGGGTTTCATGCACCTGTTGAAACAGGACACCCCATTTGTGTGGGATGAAATTGCACAACTCGCATTCGAGGCATTAAAAAAATCTTTGTTGTCGGCACCGTTATCGCGTCCGCCAGATTACTCTTGGGATTTTATATTGTATCTGGCTGCATCTGAGTCGACCATAGGGGTAGTACTAGTCCAGGAGGATGATAAGATCGAAGAGCATGTCATCTACTATCTCAGCCGTGCTTTAGCCGGCCCTGAACTTAGGTATTCCCACGTCGAGAAGTTGGCCTTGGAAGCCGTGTATGCTGTTCAGAGGTTGCGTCACTACATCTTACTGAGGACCACGACGGTAGTGGTAGATGTTAATCCTTTTCAATATGTTTTGTCTTGACAGATATTTGGAGGCAAATTCAACAAATGGATAGTCATTTTTCAAGAATTTGACTTGGATTTTCAATCCGCCATATCCAAAAAATCCTTAGTGTTTGCTAAGCTCATTGCAGAATTTCCAGTAGAGGAAGATGTAGCCATTGAAGAAGACTCATTCCCAGATGAGCATATCTTTTTGATTTCCACCTCTGACCCTTGGTACGGAGATATACTTATCTATCTCTAGACTTTGAAGTACCCTGCAGCCTTCTCGCGGGAAGAGTGGCGTAAACTACGCGTACATGCCAAGAACTACCTCATTATTGGAGATACTTTATATCGTAGGGGGGTAGATTCTGTTTTGCATCGATGTCTTACCCATGAAGAAGCATAGATTATCCTAAATGATGTCCATAGTGGAGCATGTGGGGGTCATTTATCTGGGTTAGCAACGGCCCAAAAGATCTTACCTGTCGGTTATTTCTGGCCCATGATCTTTAAAGATTGTGTGGAAGCCGTGAAGCACTGTCATCCTTGTCAGCTTTACACTAGAAAGATGTGGTCGCATTCCACTCCGTTATTTCCTATCATCTCAGTGGGCCCCTTCATGAAGTGGGGAATAGATTACGTGACGTGCAATCCAGTCTCGGCTGGGGGTCACAAATGTATCATTGTCGCTGTAGATTATTTCACGAAATGGGAAGAGGCAATGCCCACCCTTAAAGCTGACGGGGAAACTGCAGCTTTTTTCGTTTTCAACCAAATTATCACACGATTCGGTATCCCTAAAGTGATTTTCACTGACCATGGTAGTCATTTACAAAATAATATGATGATTGAATTGACCACTATGCTAGGGTTTAGATAAGAACATTCATCTTCGTTCTATCCTCAAGCAAACGATCAGGTCGAGGTTGTTAATAAAACTTTGAAGACTGTTCTCAAACTTACTATTAATGCATCCCATTCCAACTGGCACATCATGCTGTATCCTGCACTTTGGGCATATCGGACCAATGTGAAAACTACTACAGGGTTTTCTCCTTTCCAACTCGTTCATGGAGTGGAAGGAGTTACCCCGGTCGAATGCGAAATCTCGTCCTTAAAAATTGCTATTCATGTGTTACCTGATACAACTGAGCTGGAAGAATGTTTATTACATTTAGAACATCTATATGAGCAATGTAGAGATGTGTTGATAGCAAACAAAGCTCATAAAAATAGGGTAAAAATCCAATACGATAAATCGGTCAAGCCTCAAATTTTTTCGGAAGGGGAGCTTGTCTTGCTCTGGGATCAAGACAAAGAACCCCTGGGGGCAGGAAAGTTCATGTCTATGTGGTTAGGACCTTATGTCGTGTCAAAGGTGTTGAAGAAGGGCGCATATGAATTGACAGATTTCGAAGGGAATAAGCTGCTTGAGCCTAGAAATGGGCTCTACTTGAAAAATTACTATGCTTAGGATTAACGCTTTTTCCTGTATTTTATTGTATATATATTTATGTACAATAGTTCATCAGTTTGTGTTTTTAATACCATCTGCTAGTTGTTACAGATGTCTTCCGAGTGGTTCGTAGGTTTTGCCGATGGTGCCACTTGTAATTTGGCTTCAGCTGCATGGATCATTTACTCACCCTCAGGACAGTTAGTTGCCTCGGGAGGCGCTTGCGTAGGTCCTGCTACCAATAATGTGGCTGAATACAGGGCTGTCATTGATATTTTATGGGATAATTTGTCACATGCTATCACTCAGCTGGAAGTCCGACTTGACTCTCAGCTGGTGGTTTCCCAGCTCAATTGAGCTTATCAGGTGCATAACCCTAATCTACTACGTCAGTTTATGCAAGTTAGGTTATTGGAAAGAAATTTTGAGTTTATTATATTCAATCATATTCCAAGAAATCAAAATTCATCAAATGATGCATATGCTAATTATATCTTGGATTGGCATTTAACACATTTTGCATAAAAAATATACAGCAGACACATAATAAAACATTTGTAAATAAACTGGCAATATATATATATATATATATGTGAATATCTGTCCATATAGATAGGTCGAGTTTCTGATCCTCAGATCCAGTCATAACTGTATAATATACAAAACATATACAAAACATGGATCAAGGTCCATAAAATGCTCCTAAGTCTAACCTTGACCACTCTGGTCACTTGGACCACCCCGGTTCCCCCGATCATCCTGATCACCCTGCACTTGGGCTTCTTCAGCCTCCTCGGCTTCAACAACCTCAACAACATCAATATACACAAGTACTGCTCTCGCTAACCACTTCGTAAGGTGTATCTAGACAGGTGGTATACCAACCACTAGCTCCTGCATGATGGCATGGATATGATCAATGCGTAAGGTAGGTACTCTTTGGGTAAGCCTGGCCAGCTTTCCCTCAAGAATCCTAATCAAACCCTGGTTTTCTCCCAATACAGGATGCACATACATGCGTGGATTCCCAGCAGGGCGGACTGGTCCAATATCTGCATTTTGACATTTTAAAAGGATTAAAAACTCTTATACATATGTATATATCTTTATAATTAAAATTCATAAAAATTTTAAATTTTGAAAACAAAAAATACTTGACTCTCCCCATGCTCTTCCAGGAGGGAGGATAAGGTCAATATCACCTCGAAAATCTAACCCAGCTTATGGAAACTTCTCCAAGGCTGGTAACTGTCGCTCCTACCAAAAGTAGAAGTCGTTGTCATATACACTCTGGACCGATCCACCGCCTCCCTGGCGGAGGCAGATCTCTCCCCACCTACTCATTCTAGGTTGACGGGAAGAACGAACTGGCAATGGTACTGCATGACTCAAACCTGGCACCCTCTCAAAGAAAACGGCTACCAATATGCTGGAATAACCAAAATTCTTTCGCTTGCCTATTTTGCAGTCAGAGAGTTGTTTTCTCATTATCAGGATCACTCCCGAACACCAGGCATACAGAGC
Source organism: Pseudotsuga menziesii (assembly GCA_001517045.1). Taxonomy (NCBI): domain Eukaryota; kingdom Viridiplantae; phylum Streptophyta; class Pinopsida; order Pinales; family Pinaceae; genus Pseudotsuga; species Pseudotsuga menziesii. The sequence goes on from LPNX010014314.1 coordinate 215,068, forward strand.
TCCCTGTATACATTCCACTGCTAGTCTCATTTGGTTCCGAGTTGTAAGGTGAAGTAATGATGACCCTGCAACCCTCACTATAGTGCTCGCCAACACCTGTAAGGGAAAGTTGCAAATGTGAACAATAGGGATGCAACTACCCCTCTTTTGAGTGTCAGGCTCGCAGTATATGTCTATGTAGTTTTGTACACTTAGAAGGTCACCGCCTCTGTCAATACCTTCTAAGTTCATCAGAGCTCCCCGTCGTGATAAACCGGAAATAAAATAGACATCTTCCGAAGTAACCTCTAGAAACTCACCTTGAAGGTCAAACATACCAAGATCGTGATCCCAATAATTTATCAAAAACTCTAATAGGCGGACGTTTGACCGCATAGGTGAGGTAGAGAAGAATTTCAATAACCCACTTTGTCGTAAAACATTTACCGTGGGGGCATCTTGTAGAACTTCTTGGTCCATGTCTTCATGTTCCCTCTCCCTCCACTCAAGCACCATATTTCAATCTAATAAACAAGCCATTTCAAACCATTAGATTCATATAAAAAATTGATTTTTTGACCCTATATAATATTTTTCTACCTCGCGCAGTGTACGTCACTGTCCTTTGGACAAGTCGTGTACTGTACATGACTTTCTTTCGGGCAACCCGTGTACAGAACGCGTGTACGTGACTGTTGATATACCATACCCGCGTACACAACGTTAATGCTTTGAGAGCATTGGAAAATATAAAATTTGGGCCCCAAATTGGAATTTGCTTGGATCAAATGAAAGAGCATGGAGTGTAGTTTTACCTGGCACTTGCGGTTTCGAGATTTGTCCACCGAGTCGTCCACACCGAGCAATCAAAGGTAGAGGTAAAACTTGTCTATTTTGGATAAAAATCAAATGGTGAGTTTTTTATTCATATTCTGAACTATTTATAGAAAAAATATTTTCAAAGTGGGTTTTTTCCCTATAGTTCATATTTTTTTATATAAAATAAAACTAATGCCATATCTTTTCTTCCATGTGACAGGTTTATGGTCGTTTAAAGTTGTTTTTTTCTCATATAGGATGGTTTTTTGGTCATTTTTTCTCATATAGGATGGTTTTTTGGTCATTTCACATGCATTCTGCATTTATACCTAATCCATCTTAATCCTAGCATTAACACTTCCACCACAGACTATGGTATCTTTAAACATTAGTTCCTCGTTTATACCATTGTTCTTCCGTGGATAGGACTTTTTTCTCATGAGTATCCTCATTTAGAACCTACTTATTGTCTTTCGATACTCATGCTGCAACTGTAATAGGTTTAGAGGAGTCTTCTTAGCTATTTTTCACGCCAAATTGAGCCTCATTTTGGTCTCTTTTAACAAGCTATCCCTTTATAAGACTCCCCAACCTTATGGAGTTTCGTTAGGCCCAGGTCTAACTCCTCAAAATAGACTTGACCGCTGAGTAAAATTTTTCGTTCAAGCTCGTTAAGAATATGTGAATGGGCATCCACATTGGTGGTAGGTTATCTCTTTCTCGGACCATGTGGAATAATACGAGAAAGGATCACTCTCTTTTCTACGGAATTGAGAAGAGTATTCTCAGGTATAGGTTTATCAGTTTTCCAGACTCGAGGGACTAAATTTACAGAAAAGGAACACCCGATATGAGCTTATTTTTCTCTTTTTCATGCTCTAGACCTAAACATGAAAAAGATTTCAAGTGTACTTCATGTCTTTGTCATGCTCGTTAAACACCAAGAACAAAGCATCGAATTTATTGTTGTAAGTTCCATTTCTCATACTCAAATGGATCTTTCCGAGTGATCTTGCTTTCCTTCATACTCGTAAAAATCAAGCTATATGCTGCTCTCGAAGGAGCGTTGGGTAGGTGGTAATTTAACCTTTTTCGGACCTCCCCGACTAAATACGAAAAAGGTTCACCTTTTCTTCTACATGAGTTAAGAGAGTTCTTCTGTGGTATGTTTTATAATTTTTCGGCCTCAAGAGACTAAATTGGACAAAAAAGGACCCCCCTGGAGTCTTCTTTGGAGTTTTCAGACTCTCTAAACATGAAAAAACCAAGTGAGCACGTACTAGTTCGGGCTCATAAAATCCACGAATCAGTGACACTATCAAGAATTATTCCCTCTTCTCTTCAAGCTTGCCAAAAAATGAAGAGAGACTTGAGTCAACTTTCCTGGACTCGTTAAAATTTAATAGGGAAGATAAGGAAGAATTTTTCTTTTGGTTCTCAGTCGGTGGCAACATGTTTTCCTTGAACATAGTACTCTCTGTCTTTTCCGATACTCATGTCTCAGTGTTCACTTTCAGTTCAGCTATTACTTCGAGTTTCTTACTCCTCTTGTCAGTTATACTTGGGGAATCTGATCATGTCTCCTACATGACAGATAAGTCTAGTTGTACTATGTGCAAAGTTAAAAGCTGCCTTGGGTCATCTTTGTGTCGTGCTCATTGTTCAAGGATTTAGCCCTGTATCTGATCTATATCCTGATTCCATCATTGTCTTATTTGTTATTACTTGTGTTTCCCTTCCTTTACCTAGTTCCTAGTCACTCGTGTGATCCGTTGGAGGATCTATTGCCTTCCTCATCACAGTATGCTTCCGCATCAACACTTCCTGACGACGAAGACCTAGAATTTTGATGATTGTACCTTAGGATTCGCTTTAATTATTGGTGAATTCCTTTGCTTCAGTTGTCAATTGTCACCTATTGGTTGATAATCTATTGAATCCTGTCCATGTTCGAATTCAATAACATCTATTCACATGGCTTGGATTGTACTGGTTCTTTGGGATTTTTGACAAAGACCTTAGCTGGTTCATGGACTAAGTTGCGCAAGATTATGTTGTGGTCACTTACACAGTTTCCAGATCTTTGAAGACTCATCATTATTGTATATTGTGGCTTCGATCCACCTTTGTAATATACGTGGTCTTGTACCTGTACTATATGATGTACTCAAATATTGTAAAGGAGCTAGTGTTCCAGTATATTGAACATATCATCCTCAGATATGACTTTGTATATGACATTATTATGTATTTGTTTCAGGTACTACCTCTGCTCCATTGGACTTCTGAGTTCTCCAAGATAATGATTATAATGTATTTCGGTCATCATTTCCCTTTGACCTCACACATTAGGGGGCATCGATTATCAACTCAAATGACACTTTTCCATCCGAGTGCCGACATTCCTTATGTTGGTACACAAAAGGACATCTTAGGATTGAAGTTTGCCAAAACACTATAGATGGGCATTACTTGGGATGCATTTACCCTTGAACTAGCTTGCCATATTATTTTTCTAAGTGTTGAGTTGCGTACGCGACTATCTTCATTGCAACTCGTGTATGTACGCGACTATTTCCATTAACAACTTGAGTACTGTACGCGACTATCTACATTGCAACCCTCGTATGCGGGTTTCCTTTAAGCAACTTGCGTGTCATACGCGGGTTGCCTATATCAATAGTTGTTTACATCTTGATTCGACATTAAAAATATAAATCATGATTAATGGAGATTAGTTGGGCCCTAATCATTAACTATCCTAACTGTTTCAACCTCCTCAGCCTTCGAAACCACTTTATTTCCCAAAGTATAAATAGAGGCCTTAGGGAGGGCATTAATCAATCAAGTTTGGAGAGCAAAGTTATGCTGGTGGTATATATTTAGAAGTCTTGGAGCAACAGAACTCAGATTCCTTTGGTTGCAGAGGATTCCGTGTCTCAGAAGCTGGGTTGTACTCTTATCTCATTCACTGATTGTTAATAAAGAGAATTCTTCTTCCAACATTATGTTGAGTCTCTTTCATGTATCATGATTAATGAATATTTTGATTATGTACTGGATATATTGTTTATCTAACCTCTCATATATACATGTATAAGATTGCACTTGGAGAATTTGCTCTTTGCAGGTGAAGGAGGTGCATCCTTGGAAGCTTTGGAGAGAAGAGGAATGGAAGAAGATCAAGCTTGGATCAACCGTCGGTAATCGGGTAAGTCAAGACTTTCTTCCTA
>LPNX010014314.1:235727-289905 GCA_001517045.1 Pseudotsuga menziesii
GAGGCCAAGGTATTGAAGATGAAGGACAGAATATGGGAAGCGGTGCATAGTACCCATGGTCAGCACCGGGAAGCATGGAAGACTGCAGAGAGCAGTGGTGTGACGAAAAGCGGTTACCCCAAGTACAGATACGTCGACTGTCACTAGTTAGGGTTTGGGTTACTGTTGGGATAGGCCCACAGTGTTGTAATGGCGAGACCTTCGGGCCTCCTATAAAAGGATGTAATTTGTATTGTAAAAGGTTAGAATTTTGGGCATTTTAGGCCATCCAGCTAGTCAGATTATCAGTAGTCTGTTAGCTTACTGTTATTTTGTATTGCAACAATCCGCAGGGATTGATAGACAGAGAGAGAGAGAGAGAGAGAGTAAGAGCATATTGTAAGAAGGCAATATAGAGAAGAGATCTAGGAGAGAAGGGCTCCAGGCTGAGTGCGGAGTTACCCAGGAGATCTCTAACTGCATATGCAGTGCAGCAGAACTGTGTACCTCTCTCAAGTTATAATATAGAAACACAGTTCTGTGGACTTAACTTCCATCCTGGAAGTGAACCATGTAAAACCAGAGTGTTATGTGCTTGATTCATGTGATTGTATTTACTTGTTATATCTGTCATTCATTACATGAACTTTGCTTACAGTAAATGTATGTGTATGTTATTCAGTTCACGACATATTACAAAGATAAATGCAAGTCGAAGTCTTTAGGTATTCTGTATAAGGAGTTGCCTAAGTTTCACTTGAGACAGTTAAGAGTCGCAGTATAAAACAACTTTGCGCATTGTGTCCGGTAAGTTAACACCAGTACGATAAGTACGCTGAGTCGCAGCGGTAGGTATCGCAGGGAGGCGATATCGCACCAGCAGAGGAGCTACGGTGCGTGATACCGTGGGTTGAGGAGCAAGCGTAGGACAGAGTTAGGTGTTGCCCCAGGTGCAGCGATGCGATAGAGGTTGGAGTCATTGTGAGCAAGAGGAAACTGTGCATCGCATCGCAGAGAGGAAAGAGCAGTCTCGCAAGCTAAGAAGGGCTGCAAGACGCACATAGGATGCCAAACAGAACCTGGTCGAGACACTTGAGTCCTCGACCAACCCATTAGAATCACTTCGGGTGAGACTTCAGGCCGCTCTGCAGTCTGTCGCCGAAAGGGCCGGTGAACTAGGGGTGTTGTTGGTTCATTATAGTAAACCCGGGTCTACCTAGATGACCAACAAAGTTGAACTCATTTATGGTTAGTGATGGTTTTAAACTTATCAAAACCAAAGCAACAACAGACAATGGCTCAATTCTTGACCATTTCTGGTCAAATGTAGACAATGCTGACATTGCTTTCGAAATCTATGATTCTTATTGGATTGATCATTATATAAGTTTCATTTCAATTCCTTTCACATGATCATAGACAAGCATGTTATTGGCCCTTACAATTCCTTTGAAATTCATTGTTTGCTTTGCCTCTTTTCCGCGACGCAATCAAAATATGCTTGTTGTACGTAAAGAAAGTTGAATATTTTTGTATTATCAAATTAATTTGAAGTTTTAAAGTATAACATGTAGCAAATTTGTTGCATCTAAAGACATTTTTCTATTACAATTTTCATTTGCAACAATTGTTCTTTGTATCTTTCCAATCCTAGTTCTTGGTTTTAGTTTTATGTATTGGATTATTGTTTGGTATAAACAAATAGACTAGATATTCTAGCTTTCTCTTTCTTTTTAGCAGTTTGTTTCCCCCTTTGTTCGAAATTAGATTGGTGTGGTTAATGAAAAAATAAATACATTTGATAGTAGTTGTTTTCCCTACATCTGAACCTATATTTGATATAAGCACAACATTGACTCCTGTTGCTGAAATTGCTAATTATTTATTTAAACCAGTCGCCAAATATTGATTGTGTGTTGGTTGCTATTTTTTCCTAGAATATGATATTCTAAAGAAAAAGAAAAAAAAAACTTTGCTCTGTTCTTTTCTTAATTTGTGCCCGCCCTTACTATCGACACAATGTTATATATCTAGGGGAGGACAATATGGGGTATCTAGGGAGATATCCAAGGGGAATAAAGGATGTAATGGGTACCTAAATGGGAATAATATTGTAATGGGTACCAAATAGGAGTAATTAATCTAATGCAACCATTTAATGATAACGTTTGGAGTGTTCTATATCACAACAACAGTATAAAACACTCCAAAAGCAACCAAAAGACATTCACCATAATAATAACACCAAGATATAGAGAACCATTAAGATAGGGTAACACCATCAAATACTCCTTAAGGAAGGAATCACTCCTCAAGCCACGCTTGTACAATAACAATCTTTAACATGACTAACACAATGATACTCATGTCTATTTGTACTTCCTCATGGGTATGTTTAGGGGTCTATGCCTTATTATTATATTATTTCTTCTAACTAACCCCCAACCATCAGCTGAACCATATTCCATTATTAATGGCCACATTACATTAATTTTTCCCATTTGGTACCCATTGCATTTATTATTCCCATTTAGGTACCCATTACATCCTTTATTCTCCTTGGATACCTCCATAGGTACCCCATATTATCCTCCCCTAGATATAGAACATTACACCCCGTTAAAAATGTCTCGTCGTTGAAACATGAGAGGAATACATATAATAAGATTGACTGAGAAACTTAGTCAAATGATACCAAGCACACACATCCATCCATCCGAGTGGAGTGTGAATACATGGTCTAACTGCTTCATGGCTTCCTTGATCTTGATTCATGCTCCGATGGTTCCAAGGTGATGTTGTATTTCTTTGGTATCTCCTTGTATTGCTTGTAGTCTTCCATGCATCTCCATATTGCTTTCTTCATTGGATTTCTTGTGGTCCACAGTAGGTTTTTTTGTGCTCCAAACTTGTCCTCGATGATTGTTGCTTCTCGTAGTAATGTGGGTGACGATATGGCACAACTTGAATAATGGGAACCTCTTTCTCTGATTTAATAACATGTGATTCTTGGGAATCATGTAGCTCCTTAGATTCTTCTTATTGTATATTCCCCACTTTAGAATTTTCTTCGTGGGATTCTATAGTATCTTCTTCTGATTCCACCACAGACTCATCATCTAATGTGTCATTTGTTGTAATTGGTTCCCCTGCAAAGAATTCATCATGTTCCTTCTTAGTCCCTTTTTGTGGTATAAGAGACATATCTTGCAATGTGATTTTATTCTTCTTTTAGCAAAGCTTAATTTTTTTTTTCTACATTAATATTAACTGTACCCACTGATTGCATCCACGTATATCTCAAAACAATGACATCCACATCATCCATATCTAAAGAATAAAATTATGAATGAAACTCATATTTATCCATAGTAATCTTCAAATCTTTAAAAATTTTCACCATCAACTTGTGTGCTTTGAATATGCTTGGTAGGTACTTGCAATTTTTTGACCAAATTAACATGGATAAAATTGTGCTTGCAACTAGGGCTAATAGAAACACGAATATTCTCCTTTTGAATACATCCATGAACTTTCAATATTTAAAATAAACCCTTATGTCTCACTTGGTATTTGTTCTTTGTATGAGACCACTTATCTAAAAATACTTGTTCAAAGTCTTCATCAGAAAGTGCTTCCATCTTTCTAGAGTCAAGTGAGCACCACCATACCTTAGCATCATCTTTCAAATAAGAGTCTATCCAAAGTCTCCATGAGTTTTCCCATTTTGATTTGTACTTTTTTATACATTCTTCAATACTAGAATCATCATTATTTCCTGTAAAATAAAAACTTCCTTGTTTTTTTGAAAACCCGTAAATAGAGCTAGGGTTTCAAAGAAATCACTTACTTCTCCTCCTTGTAGCTAGGGTTTTGAGATGAAAATTTTAAAATGAACATGACACAATCAATATTTCTCATAATATCTATTATAACATGCTTATGGAACTTGAATAGCCACTCTACATCTACCTATGCAATCAGAACGAAAATTCGACCCCCCTGCCAAAAGATATTCACTCTGCAATTTTCGCAGTCGTCACCGAAATTTTGAAAAATAACATATTTTAAATCAACAATAACTCCACTTTCTGAACTCAAATTGAGATGATTCTTTTTTGAAACTATGTATTTTTTCAAGAGAAATTCATATTTGCAACTTGTTTCTTCTAAATATGCACAAAAACTTTCAAAAATTGATCTAAAATTCGCCGCCCAATTTTGCCCTAATTTTTTTTCTAAAAACAAAAAAAATTCCCCACTTGTGCCAAGGAAAGAGCTTTGATACCACTTGCAGTGATCCTTAAAAGAGAAAATTGAATCACAACAAAGATATATAACACTCCAAAAACAACAAAATACATTCACCATAAGAATAACACCAATATATAGAGAACCCTTAAGGTAGGGTAAAACCATCAAATACTCCTTAAGGAAGGAATCGCTCCTCAAGCCACTCTTGTACAATAACAATATTCAACATGACTCACACAATGATACTCATGTCTATTTATACTTCCTCATGAGTATGTCTAGGGGTCTATGCCTTATTATTATATTATTTCTTCCAACTAACCCCCAACCATCAAGTGGGCCATCTTCCATTATTAATGGACACATTACATTAATTATTCCCATTTGGTACTCGTTACATATATTATTCCCATTTAGGTACCCATTACATCCTTTATTCCCCTTGGATACACCCCCAGGTACGCCATATTATCCTCCCCTAGATATATACCACAACATTTTCCATGTTTAGAGCAACATTGGATTGTGTTGAGATAGCAAAGATTGTAACACATTGCATTTGCATATCTCCATACAATAGATATACCAAGAAGCATTATAAGTAGATGGATACAAAAATAATTACTGAGACACAAAAGAAGTAAATAAAAGAGCTTAATGGGGGAAAAAGGAAGAGGCCATAGTGGTTTCCAATTCTGTATGGTTCTACATAGTAAACACGGTTCCAAAAGTTGTCTACCTAGTTTAAGTGCATACTAGATCCTAAGAAATTATAACCTAATACATTTGACACAACAATATGAAATAGACACCAAAAAGATTAGTGGAAACAACAACTCCTGAACTAGATAAAAGGTGAGCCTTTTTTTAAATGGATATTAATTTGTTGTAGTGTTTTCTTCCCTCCCCAGCTCTGAATGTAACAAAAGTATTAAGATTTTCAGATCTTGATAGGTACCTAGATAATTGAAACTAGCTACAGATCTTAAAAGGTACCTAGATAATTGAAACTAGCTATGTATTATGGCCAGTCAATGCCAATTTAATACTCTTTGGTTTGTTGTCTATATACAATTTTAGCATTGCAAATTCTTCATCACGACCACCTATAATAGAACAATGTAGTGAAGCAACCAATCAGCAAAGCAAAATATTGAAGACAACAACAGTTGAAGTAGGAAAAGGGTATAAAAACAAAAACTTGCTCTTGCCATTAGCAAAGTCTTAGTTTGTGCTTTTCTTCTACAAGTAAAAACCCAGGGTATAAAAACAAAAACTTGCTCTTGCCATTAGCAAAGTCTTAGTTTGTGCTTTTCTTCTACAAGTAAAAACCCAGCTTTGTGCATTTGACATAAATTTGTACTTAATATTGCAAACTGTTGCATTTTCACAAAACTGTTTATATTTGTTATAGCTCGTTTTCTTCTTTGTGTTTATTCTTCATAACGAACATGCTCCAATTGCAGTCCTCGAGAGAGTTTTCCAAAGCCAACATCGATATAAGAATTTTGTTCTCGCAATCATAACAATCTTTTTGAAGGTGATGTCATGGCACAATATGGACCTGAATAGAATAGAAGCCCAATTTCGCTAGCAAAAAGTCATTTGATACATGTTGACCTTGTTAAAAAGGCTAGCCAAACGACTATAACTGTTGACATTAATAAGAATTTGATTTCTCGTTTTATTCACTGGTTTACTAAAAAGAAGGGGCATGCGATAGAGGAGATGCAAAATATTACATTGTCCTCAATGAGAAAACAAAGCTTGAAAAAATTGAACAAGTTTACAACTATCAAATGCTTGGGCCAGATAACAGTATAAAGGATCTAGCAGCATTAGTTGAATCATTCTTAGTTGGGACGATTGCTGCAATCGTAGTTGGTTGTGAACAAAACATGGGTCAATATGAATTGAGCATCAAAGATGGAAAAACAATAGCAGACCATGCAACTGTATGCTTTCTACCTTTGCAACTATAGATTTTTTTATCATTGCCTTTTTCTCCTACAAAACATTTCTTGCTTTTCCTTCTTTTATTTATCATTTTGCTAAGTTCGGTTTTTATAATACAACAAATATATTTTAAAGCACTTTCTTCAAATTAAATCAGGTGCAAATTGGCGAAACTTGGAAAAACTAAGTGGAAAAAATTCAAGAACAACAAATGTCTGATATTCCACCACTATATCTATTAAAAATATTATAAGGAATGGTGCAAAAGGTAGTAAAAAATTGTGCCCTTATGCAACAACATTCATAGATGTCCATGTCCTTAATGATGAAATTGCAAAACATAGAGTGCTCAATATTTTCTACTCGAAAACCGAGGTAATTTTCATGTTCTGAATTGTTGCTAAAAGAAATGGAAAAAAAATATTGAACACAATACAGTATGTTGTTTAACTTGCTTTTCCAAATTTGTGTTTATACAAAAACAAACTCAAATATTATGAAAAAAACAAAATTTTTTCCTCTTCTTAATTGTAGGTTGATGGTCGTAATCCATTTCAACTGCCCTTTCAACAAATTTGTAAAAAATGCAAGACGCATAGCACACAACCTTTCAAACTGCTCGACTTGTAAAGACGCAATGGAGATTGTGGGTGTGCACATAGTTGAATGCATTTTGGATACTGTTGATGGTCCAATTGAATGTGCAATGATTGGTGATGCACTTGAAGCATGTTGTCCAGAAATTTCCAAAGTCTCATATGAAGATTATACAAAAAGTGTTTCCTCAATTGTTGTTCATCTTCGTAGGTTGTTTCAAACTGGCAGCTGATTATCAAAGTAAAAAAACAAATAGCAACTTAACCAGTGCTGTGAATTTTGCTGGAAAAAAAAAGGCTTCCTACAAAACCAAGTCCAATTTTGCTTTTCAATACACTTGCTACTAGTTGAAAACATCTGCTTAAGGCTCTTTTGTTTTTTTGCAAGAGATTTCGATATGGCTAGTGCAGAAGAACATGTCCTCCTCTACGTGTAGCCTTGCATGGACAGACTTCAAAACAAAGTTTTGGCCACGTAGCACTTCTCATTTTCTATATTAAAGGAATATTTGAAAAAAAAAATGCTATTTGGTCATTTTTGGCATAGCGTTTGTTTCATAAACAACTGTGATATTTATGAATGAAAAAAAAATAAAAAATTCCTGGTTGTATGTATCATTTTTCAATTTGCTATATTTACTCTTCATGATGACGAAAAAAAAAATTTCAAAAAACTTATTTTTGTTAACTTTACTATGGATAAAAAAGAAAAAATCATATTATTTTCTTTATTTTGACTAAGAAGAAAAATATAATATATACTACTTATGAAAGACTGCTATTTCTCTTTGAAAATGTTGTCTTTTTTCAAACATGTAATATCTTCACAAACAAAGAAGTTTGCATGTATGGTCTTTAAAAAAAAAGGACGTAAACTAGCTGAAAACTTTGTTAGAGTCCTTATGTCATTGCAAATGATTTTTCCCTGCTACTATTGCTTTCTACAAGCCTGCCATCACCTTTCCTTTGTCTTGCTTACCAGGTAACAAAATTTTCCCATATCTATTGTGCAACCATTTTATATATGTGCAGACAATTGTTTTATCGCCATTTGATTATTGAGTGAAGCAATGCAATATATTGTTAAAAAAACAAAAAACAAAAAACCAGCCTGGCATTGTGCTTGCAAACAAAAAAGAGAAAAAAAAACTTGCACTGGAGCGCTTATCTTTTCTTTGCAATTGCCATTTTCACGAACATTGTTTTCTACAATTCAAAAGCAAAGAACAGAATATGTATATCTTTTTTAATATTTCCCTATTTGTCTTTGCATCGAATGATCATTTGCTACAACGTTGCTTACTATTGGAAAAAAACATTGGTTCTGATTCAAAGAAACTATCTCTTGTAAAGAGAAGAAGTAATACAAACAATAATTATGGAGGATTGTTGATGCATTTGTTGTGCCTATTGTTTTTCCATTCCAAGGTAAATAAAATGATTTTTTGAACATTGAATGTGCAATTTGAACACACTTAGCCAAAGCTCAAACTTGTTATTTTTTCCTTAGTTTCTATTTCTTATTTATAAATATAGTGTCTTATTGTAGGCTATGCTATACAAATGTTCACACTTTTTTTCCTGCTCACACCTTTTTTTCCCTGCTCCTTTGACAACCTCACAAAAGAAATCTTTCATGGTCAATGCACTACTCAAACACAGTCAAACAAGGTATACAAAATTTCTAGGTTGCTTTTATTATTCTATACTACATTTGCATTTGAGTTAATGTTTTCTCTTTCAATTACAATTATAGTTTCCAAACCATATTGTCAAACATTTCCCTGGCAACTGCTATGACTAATACCATTTATAATTATAGTTGCAAACCATATTGGAAAACATTTCCCTTGCACCTGATGCATTTGTTGTGCCCGCCATTTTTCTAGTCCAAGGTAAATAAAATGGTTTTGTTACACTAAATGTGCAATTTGAACACACTTAGGCAAGGCTCAAGCTTGTTAAGGTTCTTTTTTCTCTAATTCTTTTTTATAAATATAATGTATCTTATTGTATGCTATGCTATTCAAATGTTCACATTTTTTTGTGATTTAAAGTGCTCCCTTGACAATTGCATGAAACACATATTTTATGGTCAATGCATTACTCGAACACAAACAAGGTATACACAATTTCTAGCCTACTTTTACAATTCTATATTGCATTTGCATATGAATTAATGTTCTTTTTTCGCAATTACATTTATAATTGCAATCCATATTGTCAAACATTTCCACTACATCTGCTATGACTAACACCATTTGTTCTATTTTGCATAGAATTCAAACTTCAAACTTGTTTTATCAAAAAAAAAACAACCATTCCATGGGTTGGCAATCACCAAGGAGAAAGGAATAACGTTGGCAATCACCAAGGAGAAAGGAATAACGCAATTTCCAGTTGCTATATTGGAGTCTCAGAAGAATCTAGACTTCATTAACATCTAGGTAGCACATCTTTGGATCGTTTCATACTGAGCTTTTCCCCTGTAAAATTCTTTTTGCATATAAACGTAGATTCTTGTTCTTTCATTTTTCCACAATTGTTATCGCAGGTTCACAATGTATTTGTTGATGGATAACAACATAATAATTATGCTATTTGTTATAACTAGGTCTTGTTCTTAGTTTATCTGTTCTTTTTGTCCTAATTTTCAACCATTGGTTTAAAATTATTTTACATTTTATGTTGATTTTAAGAACTTTTGACTATCATAAAATTTTGTTGTATTTAATGCTTTTAATGGTTGAATTATTTCATTAATTTAGTTTTAAGGTTTGTCTTTTAGGATTATTAGTTAATATGTATATCTTTAAGTTTTCAAAAACTTATAATAAAAGTTTATTCCAAGTTTGCTTTATAATCTAACCCTCATTTTTGAGTCCTTTGTCAAATATTTTCATAAGGAGATTCCTGTAGCAGCTCTGTTTTTTCTGTTTTTTTTCATTATCATTGGGAGCCGATTACAAGGTGATGGAAACGAATTATGGACAACAAAAAGATATTTCTGTCCAAAACAAACTCATTCACAAAAACCTCTCTCAGTTTTGCAACATCTGTTATCGTTTGAGAGATTTGAATTCATCTTTGGGGCCTATTTTCAGGGTTTCAATTATTTAATAATTTCCTATTTTAGTCACAAATTTACAGCACATATTCCAATCAATTGAAGGGGAATTTTTAAAAACAAAGATATTTTTTTGTTCATAACAGACTCATTTAAAAAAACCTCTCTCAGTTTTTTCACAGGTGTCTCGGATAACTAATGACCAAGTGGGGTCAAAGATAATTTAATGTATTGCAGAATATTTTATTAATAAATAAATAAAAGATGAGACAACAGCTTAGAGAAGCTGTTAAATGAGTGTTTACTGGTCACTTGGAGGAGGAGACTGGGGTGAGAGTAGATTGACATGTGGCAGCATCCTCAAACTACTTCTAGCGGTTGCAGGTGGAAACTTCCCTATTTTTGTGGTCATGATTCCCCAAGAAAGTGGAACAGGAGCAGGTGGCTCATTAAGTAAAAATTGACCCAAAAGGCCTAGGCATGCTAATAAAACTTCCCATTGAAGACATCTGGGACTGATCATTCTGGAATTGTGATCATTCTATGTGAATAAAGTGCACATGTGAAATTCGATGGAGGGGACTAGCTAAAGTAAGTTTGAGAGGATAAGTGCTGAAGACTGAACTAGTGCAACTATTCTAAGCTACGTTCAAACTGTTGTAAGCAGAGCTGAGTTACTGGTGAACACTCAATGGAGTTGCAGAGGTTCTCAAGACTACATCTCTCACCCAGTACTCTACCAAGAGGACCACGAGACAAGCTCGGGGGTCTTGACAATTGCAGTCCAGCTCTTCTCCAGGAGTTGGTTGGGAGGAACAACCCCCTTAAGCTGTTGTCACCTCATCTATATTACAGGTTCTACTTGTATAAGTTCAGTTATTATTTTATTTACTGCATCCGAAAAGTTAAGATTTTTTCAGGATTATAGTATATTGTTGTTTTAATGCTGTTAGGGATAAATATGAAAAGTTATTTATGCTGTGAAAGCTAGTAACTAGTTAGATTAGGGTGAATCAGTAGAGACATTGCCGAGTAAATTGATAGATAGGAAAAATTACCTAAACTGTATTTTTCCACACCTCTTACAAGGCAGTACTCTAGTACATCAAGTATATTTATTTCAGATAATTAGATTCAATAAAACTTGAATGCATACGCAAATGATTACTTTCTATAGGATTTGTGTAAATTATTTACAGAACTTAGCTGCATTTGTAATATCTACTCAGAGTATTTAAATTAATTAATTAAAGATAGAAGAACAAGGTTAAAATTTAATACCATGTATAATATTCTATACAGTAAAACTAGTTAAGTTATAAAGTATAAATCTAGTAAGTAGACCTAAATAAATAACATAAAACAGTAAAATATTTAAACTAGGTTTTAACATAGTAAACAGTATATTAGATTTACTATTTACCTAGCTAGTTCATTCATGGGAAATTGTAAACTAGGTTTATTGAAACAAAAGTACTAGCTCTGTAAACCATTAAAACTAATTAGGGTTAACAAAGGTTCTATACTCTCACACTAGAATAAATTAAAAATTATAATACTAAAACCTAGCATAGACTATTCCTGAAATTTATAGAAAAGGAAACCCATTCATATATTCAATCCCATTTCCAGAATTTATTATGGTATTATTAAGTTACTTATAGCAAGATAATTCTTAACCAAACCTTAATAAAACTTAGTCCTTTTATTAAGAAACAAATATCTTATTGCTCTAGTTAATCCTATGCATTGAAAAAGTAAATAACTATAAAAATAGTTAAAATAAACCAAATATACATAAACATAACCAAACAGAGGAATTGCTAAATCAACATTAAGCTGCGAAAATTATTTTACATAATAAAAAGAAAACTGAACAATTGAGCCTCGGCTCGCAGCCTTTTATTTATCAGTCAAAGCTTAAAATCTTACATAAAAGTATCTATACTTAAAAACATGGTTCACAAAATTGAAACAACCATTTGTGCAGCTATGAAAGCTCTTTACCCAAGCGAGTAGTACTGCAAGAACAACCCTTCAAGTTTTCATTAAAAACCCTAATCAAACCTCTTGAGATAACCAAATGGATTGATAGTAAGAGTCATAGCTTAAACCAGTTACAAACTTTACATTTATAATTTCATCGTGACTAAAAGAGGACTGAAACTACTTCATTAAGTCTCGGCTGAGAGAGCCCTAGTTCACCCTTTACAAACAACCGCTAGGGTTTTTAGAAACAAAAATTAAAAGAACAAATAGAGCAACTAAAAACCAGCCGAATCAACAACCACACACATGTCAGTGCCATAAAATCCATCTCACAACAGTGCAGGAGAAAAACCGCAGGTGAAACCAAGGCTTACTGGTTTCAAAGACTTCGCGAAAGCTCTGTTGTTGAAGTTATCAATATTTCAAGCCACAGTGACGAGCCTGCACAAACAAGACCGAAAGGAGATAAGGGTTAATATTGAAATCCTTAAATAAATAAAAATTAATTTTATTCAAAGTAGTAAACCAGTCGAAATTTCTTACATATAGCACGGTGCAGCGGCTGCATGTAGCAGTCTTACCCTACTTTTCCTCATAAGCTTTGCAAACTGAAGGGGAACCCTGCCAGCATAAAACCGCAAGTGTGCAGTATTCAAGATGGAGTCTTAGGCCGCAGTAAGATAAGCCCAAAACCTTCGTGGAGGCATGAACAGTCAACAAGAAAACTCAGTGCACACAATGAGCGACTCCTATCACACTCCTTTTTAATTACAGAGTTCCAACTCTCACAGTAACACAATGGTGAAGACAACCTAAACTCTTAGTACTCACTACAGAGTTAAAAAGCCCCTCTTAATGGTAGAAAAACTTCTTTTTCACCCTTCGACAATAGCTCGTGGAAGCTCACAAGGCCTGTGTACGTTTCAATGGAGGTTCAACATCAAGTATGGCAGCCACGAGCTCTCGGATCATCCACTCCTCGGTGCAAACTAAAACAAAGTGCATTTTTAGGGTAGAAGCTAGTTTATGGCTTCTCAAGTCAACGAAACCTTAAAGTTTCAATTCACCAACCACATGTCCATTCAATAATTTACAAATTGTGGGTATCGAGCTATAGTTGAGAGTCTCGATTCGAATCCTACATAATTATTAGGATTCAAGTCAAAACTTTATAAAAAAAATCATTGCATAATGATATAACCTCGTTTTGATTTCTCTTTCATTTAACCATAGACCTTGTACTTTGTGTTAGATGTTCCTCTATACTAGAGTTTAAAACATAATTCACCTATAGCCTTAGTATATATATATAAGAGATCCTCATTTTAATTAATGTCTACTATTAACAATAGTAGTTTACAAATCAAAGAAGATAAATGAGTTACATGAGGTTACCTAATCATAAGAATCCTGGAGCAAGGATCAGTATAATAATACTTCTAGAAATCAAAAATTAGTTTTTGTAATTGAGAGCTCTTATGATATGAGGTTTTATATGCAAGAAAATAAGTAATAACACACGATTTAGAATAAATCAATAACGTAGACTATTTAAAGTTTAAAAAGGACTCAAATAGATATGAACAATACCATAGTCTATTCTCTAAATGACAATTATGTAGTTATGGATGTAAGTTTGTGTAACATATCTTCTCGTTTATGAAATTGTTAGGCCACTATACTCCCATTGGCAGAAGCAGAGCTGTTCTCAATCTACAACACCTCAAAATGAAGAATAAGCATATAACTGAAAATACAAGAAGGAAGTTTATTGGATCAAGTACTATGGTAATAAACTTTACTACACATAAGATGCATTCCTTTTCCAGTAGTGCTATTACAATCATTTATGTAGGTTGATGACATTTAAATTACGAACAATACCTTTTACAGGGTCAAGCTGCAAACAAACATTGTTAACTAACATCTTATCCTATGCTAGTGGTGTATCATTCTCGATCTGGAATTTTACTAGAATAAACTGTTACCTGTTTAGAACCTATAAAAGAACCATTACTCCACTGCGTTAGCTGTAAGCTAAGTAAGCCCCAATCTCATCTAAGATTCCTTCCTACTTGAAAAAAGAAAGTATTAACACACTTAATATCAATTTAAGATGTAGTTTCCTTTCTTGCTTTCTCAAACAAAAACTATTGTGCTTAACATCCCTAACATAGTACTTCAAGATAACTACTAAATTATATAGAGCTAAAGAAACATAATGCTCTTTGTTAATTATTACTGTTTGAGTAACCACTAACATTTATTGATTCACTGCCGATGACAACCTTGAACATTTTATGTTACAAGAAAAATTTTAAATTTTTATGAATGTTTAGGGTTATTACATGTGGTATCAGAGCACAAGGTTCAAATACTAGGCCTTAATGTGGCTCAACTTGCATAAATAAAACAATAGATTTAAAACATGTATACTGATTTTTACTTTTCTTTTGGAATTACACCACAAATAATTTTTCTGAGTTAACTGCAGGTATGGAAGGATTGGAAGAATATGCAGATGAGAAGTCCCCATTTACTGAACGAAGTAATTCTAAAGGAGAACCTATACAAGAAGAAATAACTAATAATTCTTCTGAATTATTACAAATAGTTAAGGAACTAAGAATAGAGATGGAAATGATCAAAAAAGAAAATGAGAGAATTCTGAGAGCTCAAGAGGAGCTAAATCAGATTTTGATGGAAAGATTTCAGAATGAGGAAAAAGATAAACGAACAGAGTCTGAATATATGCCTTACCAACATAAAGATAAAAATACTAAACAGTTTAAAATCGAAAGTAGCTCATCGTCTGAGGTTTATGGCGATCCACATAGAAAGAAGTATCAATATACTAGTGATAGTAGCGAAGATAATCATCATACCAGAAAGAGAAAGTTTAAACCTTACGAAGAAATCTCTCGAGAATTCAAGAAAATCAAGCCACCAACCTTTAATGGTGAAATTGAGAAGGGAGAAGAGGCAGAATAATGGCTGTCCGGGATGAAGAAACACTTTCAAATTTACAACTACTCTAATCAATTGAAATCCAGAATGGCTATTTATAACCTCAATGGGAAAGTAGATATTTGGTGGCAGGACCTAAAAAGAGTAAAAGGCATTAGGGAGAAAAACATTAATTGGAGTACGTTTAAGAAATATTTTAAGAAGAAATTTTTGTCTGAACATTACTATGAGGAGCGGGCTAAGGAATTTTATGGACTAAAACTGGGAATAATGAATATGAAAGAACTAAATAGTAAATTTCTAAGTCTGCTCAGGTTTGTGCCGTATATTGTGGATGAGAAGCCTAAGGTATAGTGGTTTCTCAACTATTTACCCTATCATATAAAAGACAGAATTGAGTATGACAATCCAAAAACTTTAGAAGAAGCAATGAGAAAGGCGAATTTCTATTATGAATAGAATCGCAAAAGAAAAGTATGACAAACTGGAAGGCAAAAAGAACTAATAAATTTGAACAGAAGAAGAAAGGTTTTGTACCTAACCGATATTTTAAGAATAATAATACATGAAATTTTCCTAGTAAAAATTTCCAAGGGAACAAAAGTAATTCACAGACAAATCCAAATGGTCAAAGAAATAAAGAATCTGTTAATAATCACAGTAACTATACCAAGAATTTTGAACGAAAAGAACCAATAAACTGCTGGGAATGTAATGGTCCTCATTATGCATCAGTTTGTCCCAACCGGAAGAAGACTGTTAGCAACATACACATGATACAGGAGAAGATGACCATTGGTGATCTAGCGAGGACAATGCCGAGGATCAATGCAGCACTGGAGAACAGGAAAGCAGATTATCAAACTTCCATGGTGGAAGTGGAAGGTAAGCTAAATCAAATACCTATATCTATTTTAATCGATCGAGGGGCTAGTTTAAGCTATATTTCTCCTGATTTAGTAGAAAAATGTAAGCTATCAGTAGAAAAGTTTGCAAATTCTTGGTTAGTCCAGCTAGCTATTGGTGCAAAGAGAAAGGTAATTAGATTTGTTAAGAATTGTACAGTAAAAATGGATCAGTTTGAAACCTCTATTAAGCTTAATGTTTTACCTTTAGGTTCATATGATATGTTAATTGGTATGGATTGGTTAGAACATCATAGGGTAGTCTTGAATTGTTTTAATAAAATATTTACTTGCGTAAGTAACGATGGAGAACTAATAAATGTAAAATGAATCCTTAGGAAAACAACAGTAAGACAGATTTATGCTTTGTAGCTTAAGAGAGCTGTTCGAAAGGGCTGTAAATGCTTTGTTGTAACAGTAATTAACAAAGAAAATACTAAGAACAAGGATAAATTAAAACTGGAAGATATTCCGATCCTAAGGGAGTATTCAGATGTATTTCCGGAAGAAATTCTGGGACTGCCTTCGAAGAGAGAGTTAGACTTTACTATTGAGCTGGTACCTGGTGCAGTGCCCCAGCTCAAAAGCCCCTTATCGAATGAATATACTGGAATTAAATGAACTAAATTCGCAGTTAGAAGAACTCATTGATAATAATTATATTAGCCCCAGTGTGTCTCCTTGGGGGGCACCTGTTATTTTTGTTAAGAAAAAGGACGAAAATCTACGACTATGTAGAGATTACCTTCAACTAAATAAAATGACTATCAAAAATAGATATCCGTTACCCCGCATAGGTGATCTGTTTGATCAGCTATGTGGAGAAACTGTATTCTCAAAGATTGATTTAAGATCTGGTTACCATCAGGTCTGAATCAAATATGAAGACATCTTTAAAACAACTTTTAGGACTAGGTATGGTCATTACGAGTTTGTTGTCATGCCATTTGGGCTTACTAACGCCCCAACTGTTTTTATGTGTTTGATGAATAATGTAATGCATACGTATCTTGATAAGTTTGTGGTCGTATTTATTGATGACATCTTAATTTACTCAAAATCTGAAGAATAACATAAAGAACATCTAAAAATTGTCTTACAAGAGTTACGAGAACATCAACTCTATGCAAAATTTAGTAAATGTGATTTCTCTAAGGATAAAATTCAGTATTTGGGTCATGCAGTGACTAAAGAAATAATTTCTATTGACCCTGAAAAGATAAAGGCAATCGAAGAATGGCCAGTCCCAAAAGACTTAACTGACGTACGATCATTCATGGGATTAATGGCTATTATCAAAGATTTATCGAAGGGTTTTCAAGAATTGCAAATCCCATAACTTCTTTACAGAAGAAAGGGATGAAATTCGAGTGGAGTCAAAAGTGTGAAGATAGTTTTAAAAAGTTAAAAACATTATTAACTACCGCACCAATCTTAAGAATTGCTGACCCTAATAAAATTTTTATAGTATGTACTGATGCATGCAATGACAGTTTAGGTGGAGCTTTAACTCAGGAAGGACACGTCATTGCTTATGAGTCTAGGAAGCTGAAGATTCATGAGAAAAATTATGCGGCCTATGACTTAGAATTGGCTGTTGTTATACATGCCTTAAAAATGTGGTGTCATTATTTAATCGAAAGAAAGTTTATATCAATGATAGAAATAAAGGGTTAAAATATCTGTTGGATTAACCTAACTTAAATCCTAGGCAAGCTAGATGGATAGCTTTCCTTAGTGAATACGATTTTGAAATCCAATATATTAAAGGAAAAGAAAATAAGGTTGCTGATGCATTAAGCAGAAATGCAAAACTGAATTTTACAGCAGCAACCAACACCTATAAAATAGGTTTAGAAGAACAACTAGAAGAAGGAATATAACAAGATGAAAATTATCGAAAATTACAAGAAAATGTAAGAGAAAATTTAATTGAAATTTTAAGTAGAGGGTATAGTTTGAATGAAAAATGATTATTATTATATAAAGATAGACTATACGTACCTAATGTACCTAAGATTAAGTTGCTGATTTTAAATGAAATTCATAAAAATTCTTATTCAGGGCATCCAGGTTATCATAAAACTATAACTATGCTAAGAAATGATTATTTTTGGCCAAACATGAAAAATGAATTGGCAGAATATATTCCTAAGTGCTTTGAATGTCAGCAAGTAAAAATTGAACATCAGCATCCAGCTGGGTTACTTCAGCCATTACCTATTCCTAGCTGGAAGTGGGAGATAATTAGCCTTGATTTTATCAGAGGACTACGTAGAAATAAAAACTTAAATGACTCAATAATGGTAGTTGTTGATAAATTAAGCAAGGAAACTCATTTTATACCTGTAAAAACTACTTATAAAGCTGCAAATATTGCTGATATTTTCTTAAAACAATTTTTTTGGTTACATGGAATACTGAAAGTAATAATTTTAGACAGAGACCCTAAGTTTACGGGCAAATTTTAGAAGTATTTGTTTAAAGGATTAAATAATACATTAAACTTCAGTACCTCTTTCCATCCTCAAATAGATGGAAAGACTGAAAGAGTAAATCAGGTATTGGAGGATCTGATCATAATGTATGTAAAAGAACAACCAGGTAAATGTGAAGATTACTTACACTTGGTGGAATTTGCTTACAATAATCAGTATCAAGCCTCAACAAGACATAGTCCTTTTGAAATTTTGTATGGCAGGAAGTGCAATACCCCCATCTCATGGGGTAATCCAGTTGACATGCTAGTATTAGGACCTGAATTATTAAAAGAGATGGAGGTAGTTGTAAAACAGGTACAAGGTAACTTGAAAGTTGCGCAAGATCGACCGAAAAGTCAAGTAGATCTTAAACGAACTCAAAAGGAGTTCCAGGTAGGTGAACATGTATTTATTAAGGTGAGACCTAAGAAGAGTTCTCTGAGGTTAGGTAGTTGTGCTAAGTTAGCACCTCGATATTTCTATTTCAGGGAAACTCTGAGGACAAAGAATAAATAACATCGATGATGATGATATAAATTAAGGGGGTGTGTATGTCACATGCCCCAATTTGCAAAACAATTTTATGCTTCTGAGAAACTTTATGATATATTTTATGTTAAAGTTTGTAATTAACGACCAAGTGGGGTCAAGTATAATTTAATGTATTTCAGAATATTTTATTAATAAATAAATAAAAGATGAGATAACAGCTTAGGGAAGCTGTTAAATGAGTGTTTACTGGTCACTTGGTGGAGGAGACTGGGTTGAGAGCAGATTGACATGTGGCAGCATCCTCAAACTACTTTTAGCGGTTGCAGGTGGCAACTTCCTTATTTTCAAGGGGGATTGGATACCTGTGTAGAGTTTTAGTTCTCGACGCGTTTCGGACTGCATAGTTGAGTCCATCTTCAGGAGAAAACATATCTCAATTAAAAGCTGCACGAATTTTGACATTATTTATATTGACGTTAGTCATGCAGTTTCTTTCGAAATATTAATCCTCTTCTTTTCTAGTTGCTGAAGTTTACCTAGCGTTTCCCTTCCATGTAGGGATCTGATGGTTTCATTAAGGCTTTCACAGGTTGCAGTTTTCAAGGGGGATTGGATACCTGTGTAGAGTTTTAGTTCTCGACGCGTTTTAGACTGCATAGTTGAGTCCATCTTCAGGAGAAAACATATCTCAATTAAAAGCTGCACGAATTTTGACATATAGTCGTGCAGTTTCTTTCGAAATATTAATCCTCTTCTTTTCCAGTTGCTGAAGTTTACCCAGCGTTTCCCTTCCATGTAGGGATCTGATGGTTTCATTAAGGCTTTCACAGGTTGTAGTTTTCAAGGGGGATTGGATACCTGTGTAGAGTTTTAGTTCTCGACGGGTTTCGGACTGCATAGTTGAGTCCATCTTCAGGAGAAAACATATCTCAATTAAAAGCTGCACGAATTTTGACATATAGTCGTGCAGTTTCTTTCGAAATATTAATCCTCTTCTTTTCCAGTTGCTAAATTTTACCCAGCGTTTCCCTTCCATGCAGGGATCTGATGGTTTCATTAAGGCTTTCACAGGTTGCAGTTTTCAAGGGGGATTGGATACCTGTGTAGAGTTTTAGTTCTCGACGCGTTTCGGACTGCATAGTTGAGTCCATATTCAGGAGAAAACATATCTCAATTAAAAGCTGCACGAATTTTGACATATAGTCATGTAGTTTCTTTCGAAATATTAATCCTCTTCTTTTCCAGTTGCTGAAGTTTACCCAGCATTTCCCTTCCATGTAGGGATCTGATGGTTTCATTAAGGCTTTCACAGGTTGCAGTTTTCAAGGGGGATTGGATACCTGTGTAGAGTTTTAGTTCTCGACGCTTTTCGGACTGCATAGTTGAGTCCATCTTCAGGAGAAAACATATCTCAATTAAAAGTTGCATGAATTTTGACATATAGTCGTGCAGTTTCTTTCGAAATATTAATCCTCTTCTTTTCCAGTTGCTGAAGTTTACCCAACGTTTCCCTTCCATGTAGGGATCTGATGGTTTCAGCAACTGGAAAAGAAGAGGATTAATATTTCGAAATAAACTGCACGACTATATGTCAAAATTCGTGCAGCTTTTAATTGAGATATGTTTTCTCCTGAAGATGGACTCAACTATGCAGTCCGACACGCGTCGAGAACTAAAACTCTACACAGGTATCCAATCCCCCTTGAAAACTTCAACCTGTGAAAGCCTTAATGAGACCATATCTAATCAAATGACCATCCTCATGCAATTCAGAAATTTGACGTATTTTTCCCAAATTCCTATGCTGCTAGGGTTATTGGGATTACAAAATTCATTGGGCCCTTTGTTATCCTCTGGACTGCGGCCGGATTGCCTCCCCTGGGTATGTCGGTATCCTCTAGACTGTAGTCGGATTATTTTTTTATCCTTTGGACTGCGGTCAGATTGCCTCCACTGGGAACGTCGGTATTCTCTGGATTGGTATCCCCTGCTTCTCTATTTACCACTGCTCTGCTCATCAAATTACCAGTGCCCTGGATGCTGCTAATGAACTAGTGCACGGGAGTGAACTTGTCCATTGTTGTTTTGCTAATGAGCTAGTGAGCAGTTGTTTTTTAATTCTACGTTTTTTGTTTGTTTATTTGCATATTTTATATTTTGTGTTTTGCTTTGTTTTTTTATTTTGCATTTTTATCTTTTGTTTAGGTTATTTTGGGTTTTTTTTATTTGCATATTTTATATCTTGTTTCATTTTAAATTAATTATATTTAAACAACTCTATGTTTTTAATTTAGTGTAGTTTAATTTAATTTAATTTAATTTAACTAGGATTTTGTCATAATTTGTATTGGTTTCATTGCTTATAGTGAGATCCTATACATAAGTCCATTCAAGGACGAACACGATGATGATGACGATGATCATGATGATGATGAAGATGATGGTGATGATGACAACAATGACGATGATCATCATCATCATCCTTGCCATCGTCATCGCCATCATCTTCGTCCTGTTCATCAATATCATCATCATCATATTCATAATCATCATCATTGTCATCGTCATCATCGTCATCATGATATTCTTCACCATCCTCATCTTCCTTATCATCATCATCATAATCATCATCTTCATCATCAATGTCTTTGCTATCACCATCATCATCTTGATCATCATCATCATATTCATCACCATTATCATCAACATCTTCATCTTCATCATCATATTCATCATCAACATCATCCTCATCCAATTCATCGGCATCTTCATTATCATGATCATCATGATCATTTTCATTATCATCATCATCATCTTCATCATCATCATCATCAAATCATCATCATCATCATCATCATCTTCATCATCACAATTTTAGGGGGATCTCAGTGAATGAAGACATTTACATGATAGGGGGAGTAGCCAGTTGAGTGAAAAATTAAGGATTGCTCCTAACACCCATTCCAAGGACTAATATGACAATTCAATATTATTCGAGGAAGTAGTAAAAAAACATACAACTTTTTAGGCCCTATGAAGCCTCATGTTCTTAGATTTGTGCACATGAAGAATCAAGACTTATGGACCTAGTCCGGTGTCTTAAAAGAGGAATATCCAAACTTATTAGTTTGGTAGTTCCATAAAGTGCATTCTATATAAGAGTGAGTAATCACTCATAACCATTCTATTATAATGTTGGCAAAGCTCAGAACAATTTAGTGAAGACCAAGTTAAAGATCTTGTCATCACATCATCATCATCATCATCATCTTCATCAGCAGATTCATCATCATCACCATCACCATCACCATCATCTTCATCTTCATCATCATCATCATCATCATCATCATCCTCATCCTAATCATCATCATGATAATCATGATAATCATGATCATCATATTTATCATCCTCATCATAGTCATCATCATCATCCTCACCATCCTCATCATCCTCATCCTCGTCATCATCGTCCTCATCCTCGCCCTCATCATCATCATCATCATTGCTGTCATCGTCATCACCACCACCATCATCGATCATCATCATCATCTTCATCATCATCATCATCATCATCATCTCCCTCTTCCTAATCAACATCTTAATCATCGTCATCATCATCATTTTCATCATCGCCCTCATCATCATCTTCATCACCATAACCATAATCATCATCATCTTCATCATCATCATCATCATCGTCGTCATCGTCATCATCATTGTCATCATCATCATCATTGTCGTCGTCATCATCGTCCTCATCATCATCGTCATCATCATCATCATCATCATTATCATCATCGTTGTTGTCATCATCATCATCATCTCCCTCTTCCTAATCAAGATCTTCATCATCGTCATCATCATCATTTTCATCATCGCCCTCATCATCATCTTCATCACCACCACCACCACCACCAGCACCATCATCTTCATCATCATCATCATCATCATCATCATCATCACCATTATCCTCCCCATGCTCATCCTCATCCTCATCCTCATCCTCATCATCATCATCATGATACCTTCATTTATATAAATATCCCCATGTTTTCTCATCTTAGGTATTTTTGTTTTGAAAACATTCAACATGGATTAAGACAATCACTTCATCTACATATAGTTTTAAGATTAGAAATGTTCTTACCAACCCACTTGATGCACACATTATTGTTTCCATCTTAATGTTGTAGAAGACCATATCTATGCGTTTCGGACTGCATAGTTGAGTCCATCTTCAGGAGAAAACATATCTCAATTAAAAGCTGCACGAATTTTGACATATAGTCATGCAGTTTCTTTCGAAATATTAATCCTCTTCTTTTCCAGTTGCTGAAGTTTACCCAGTGTTTCCCTTCCATGTAGGGATCTGATGGTTTCATTAAGGCTTTCACAGGTTGCAGTTTTCAAGGGAGATTGGATACCTGTGTAGAGTTTTAGTTCTCGACGCGTTTCAGACTGCATAGTTGAGTCCATCTTCAGGAGAAAACATATCTCAATTAAAAGCTGCACGAATTTTGACATATAGTCATGCAGTTTCTTTCGAAATATTAATCCTCTTCTTTTCCAGTTGCTGAAGTTTACCCAGTGTTTCCCTTCCATGTAGGGATCTGATGGTTTCATTAAGGCTTTCACAGGTTGCAGTTTTCAAGGGAGATTGGATACCTGTGTAGAGTTTTAGTTCTCGACGCGTTTCAGACTGCATAGTTGAGTCCATCTTCAGGAGAAAACATATCTCAATTAAAAGCTGCACGAATTTTGACATATAGTCATGCAGTTTCTTTCGAAATATTAATCCTCTTCTTTTCCAGTTGCTGAAGTTTACCCAGTGTTTCCCTTCCATGTAGGGATCTGATGGTTTCATTAAGGCTTTCACAGGTTGCAGTTTTCAAGGGAGATTGGATACCTGTGTAGAGTTTTAGTTCTCGACGCGTTTCAGACTGCATAGTTGAGTCCATCTTCAGGAGAAAACATATCTCAATTAAAAGCTGCACGAATTTTGACATATAGTCATGCAGTTTCTTTCGAAATATTAATCCTCTTCTTTTCCAGTTGTTGAAGTTTACCCAGCGTTTCCCTTCCATGTAGGGATCTTATGATTTCAGCAACTGGAAAAGAAGAGGATTAATATTTCGAAATAAACTACACGACTATATGTCAAAATTTGTGTAGCTTTTAATTGAGATATGTTTTCTCCTAAAGATGGACTCAACTATGCAGTCCGAAACGCGTCGAGAACTAAAACTCTACACAGGTATCCAATCCCCCTTGAAAACTGCAACCTGTGAAAGCCTTAATGAAAACTTCCTTATTTTTGTGGTCATGATTCCCCAAGAAAGTGGAACAGGAGCAGGTGGCTCATTAAGTAAAAAATGACCCAAAAGACCTAGGCATGCTATTAAAACTGCCCATAAAAGATAGCTGGGGCTGCTCATTCTGGAATTGTGATTATTCTATGTGAATGAAGTGCACATGTGAAATTCGATGGAGGGGATTAGCTGAAGTAAGTTTGAGGGGATAAGTGCCAAAGACTGAACTAGTGCAACTATTCTAAGCTGAGTTCAAACTGCTGTAAGCAGAGCTGAGTTACTACTGAACACTCAGTGGAGTTGCAAAGGTTCTCAAGACTACATTTCTCACCCAGTACTCTACTAGGAGGACCAAGAGACAAGCTCGGGGGTCCTGAGAATTGCAGTCTAGCTCTTCTCCAGGAGTTGGTTGGGAGGAATAGCCTCCTTAAACTGTTGTCACCTCATCTACATTATAGATTCTACTTGTATAAGTTCAGTTATTATTTTATTTACTGCATCAGAAAAGTTAAGAGTTTTTCAGGATTATAGTATATTGTTGTTTTATTTTTGTTAGGGATAAATATGAAAAGTTATTTATGCTGTGAAAGCTAGTAACTAGTTAGATTGGGGTGAATCGGTAGAGACATTGCTGAGTAAATTGATAGATAGGAAAAATTATCTAAACTGTATTTTTCCACACCTCTTGCAAGGCAGTACTCTTGTACAACAGGTATATTTATTTCAGATAAGTAGATTCAATAAAACTTGAATGCATATGCAAATGATTACATTCTATAGGATTTGTGTAAATTATTTACAGAACTTAGCTGCATTTGTAATATCTACTCAAAGTATTTAAATTAATTAATTAAAGATAGAAGAACAAGTTTAAAATAATACCTACTAGTATGTATAATATTCTATAGAGTAAAACTAGTTAAGTTATAAATTATAAATCTAGTAAGTAGACCTAAATAAATAACATAGACCAGTAAAATATTTAAACTAGCTTTAACATAGTAAATAGTATATTAGGTTAACTATTTACCTAGTTAGTTCATTCATGGGAAATTGTAAACTAGGTTTATTGAAACAAAAGTACTGGCTCTGTCAACCATTAAAACTAGTTAGGGTTTACAAAGGTTATGTACTCTCACACTAGAATAAATTAAAATTATAATACTAAAACCTAGCACACACTATTCTTGAAATTTATAGAAAAGAAAACCCATTCATATATTCAATCCCATTTCCAGAATTTATTATGGTATTATTAAGTTACTGCTAGCAATATAATTCTTAACCAAAGATTAATAAAACTTAGTCCTTTTATTAAGAAACAAATATCTTATTGATATAGTTAATCCTATCCATTGAAAAAGTAAATAACTATAAAAATAGTTAAAATAAACCCAATATACATAAATATAACCAAACAGAGGAATCGCTAAATCAACATTAAGCTGCGAAAAATATTTTAGATAATAAAAACAAAACTGACCAGCTGGGTCTCGGATCGCAGCCTTTTATTTATCAGTCAAAGCTTAAAAGCTTATATAAAAGTATCTATACTTAAATAGGGTTCACAAAATCAAAACAACCATTTGTGCAACTACGAAAGCTCTTTACCCAAGCGAGTAGTACTATAAGAACAACCCTTCAAGTTTTCATTAAAAACCCTTATCAGACCTCTTGAAAAAACCAAATCGCCTAACAGTAAGAGTCACAGCTTAAGCCAGTTACAAACTTTACATTTATAAGTTCATCATGACTAAAAGAGGACAGAAATGACTTCCTTAAGTCTCGGCTGAGAGATCCCGAGTTCACCCTTTACAAACAACCGCTAGGGTTTTTAAAAACATAAATTAAAAGAACAAACATAGCAACTAAAGACCGGTCGAATCAACAACCACACGCATGGCAGTGCCATAAAATCACTCTCACAGTAGTGCATGAGAAAAAACCCAGGTGAAACTGAGGCTTACCGGTTTCAAATCCTTCGCGAAAGATTTGTTGTTGAAGTTATCAATACTTCAAACCACAGTGATGAGCCTACACAAACAAGACCGAAAGGAGATAAGGGTTAATACTGAAATCCTTAAATAAATAAAAATTAATTTTATTCAAAATAGTAAACCAGTCGAAATTTCTTACCTATAGCACGGTGTAGCGGCTGCATGTAGCAGTCTTACCCTACTTTTCCTCATGAGCTTTGCAAATTGAAGTGGAACCCTGCCAACGTAAACCTGCAAGTGTGCAGTATTCAATACGAAGTCTTAGGCCATGACAAGATAAGCCCAAAACCTTCATGGAGGCACGAATAATCAACAAGAAAACTCAGTGCACACAGTGAGCAACCCCTATCGCACTCCTTTTTAATTACAGAGTTCCAACTCTCACAGTAACACAATGGTGAAGACAACCTAAACTCTCAGTACTCACTACACAGTTAAAAACCCCCTCTTAATGGTAGAAAAACTTCTTTTTCACCCTTCGACACTAGCTCGTGGAAGCTCACAAGGCTTGTGTGCGTTTCAATGGAGGTTCAACATCATGTATGGTGGCCATGAGCTCTCAGCTCGACCACTTTTCGGTCCAAACTAAAACAATGTGCATTTTTAGGGTAGAAGCCAGTTTATGGCTTCCCAAGTCAACGAAATCCTAAAGCTTCAATTCACCAACCACGTGTCCATTCAATAATTTGCAAATTGTGGGTATCGAGCTATAGTTGAGAGTATCGATTCGAATCCTGCATAATTATTAGGATTCAAGTCAAAACTTTATAAAAAAAATCATTGCATTATGATATAACCTCGTTTGATTTCTCTCATTTAACCATAGACCTTGTACTTTGTGTTAGGTGTTCCTCTACACTAGAGTTTAAAACATAATTCACCTATAGCCTTAGTATATATATATATAAGAGATCCTCATTTTAATTAATGTCTACTATTAACAATAGTAGTTTACAAATCAAAGAAGATAAATGAGTTACATGAGGTTACCTAATCATAAGAATCCTGGAGTAAGGATCAATATAATAATACTTCTAGAAATCACAAATTACTTTTTGTAATTGAGAGCTCTTATGATACGATGTTTTATATGCAAGAAAATAAGTAATAACACATGATTTAGAAGAAATCAATAACGTAGACTATTAAAAGTTTAAAAATGACTCAAATAGATATGAACACTAACATAGTCTATTCTCTAAACGACAATTATGTCGTAATGGATGTAAGTTTGTGTAACATATCTTCTCATTTATGAAATTGTTAGGCCACTATACTCTCATTGGCAGAAGTAGAGTTGTTCTCAATCTACAACACCTCAAAATTAAGAATAAGCATATAACTGAAAATACAAGAAGGAAGTTTATTGGATCAAGTACTATGGTAAATAACTTTACTACACATAATCCATTCCTTTTCCAGTTCTATTAGAATCATTTATGTAGTTTGTTGACATTTAAATTACCAACAATACATTTTACAGGGTCAAGCTGCAAACAAACATTGTTAACTAGCATCTTATCCTATGCTAGTGGTGTATCATTCTCGATCTGGAATTTTACTAGAATAAACTGTTACCTGTTTAGAACCTGTAAAAGAACCATTACTCCACTGCGTTAGTTGTAAGCTAAGTAAGCCCCGATCTCATCTAAGATTTTTTCCTACTTGACAAAATAAAGTATTAACTCACTTAATATCAATTTAAGATGTAGTTTCCTTTCTTGCTTTCTCAAACAAAAACTGTTGTGTTGAACATCCCTAACATAGTACTTCAAGATAACTACTAAATTATATAGAGCTAAAGAAACATAATGTTCTTTGTTAGTTATTACTGTTTGAGTAACCCCTAACAGTTATTGATTCACTGCCAATGACAACCTTGAACATTTTATGTTATAAGAAAAAATTTAAATTTTTATGAATTTTTAGGGTTATTACATGC
The DNA here is from genome assembly GCA_001517045.1 of Pseudotsuga menziesii. Lineage (NCBI taxonomy): Eukaryota > Viridiplantae > Streptophyta > Pinopsida > Pinales > Pinaceae > Pseudotsuga > Pseudotsuga menziesii. Next base: position 263,661 of record LPNX010014314.1, read on the forward strand.
CATGGGTTTTCATTTTTGATTTGGTTGATTGCTTAGTTTACAATTTCATTTCCTGTTTAAAGGTTTATTCATGTAAATGCTTGTAGCATGTAGGTGGAATTAATATTTCATGTGTAATGTTTATGGATTATTGGGATGTGTTTGATCCCTAGTTTATCCAACTTGCATGATTTAGTTCTGTATTAGCTTGTGGATGTTTATTTCCTCCTTGTCGATGAAGTTTTTAAAACCAAAACCATAAACCAAAATCCTAAAAACCAATTTTATTCTATTTCATTTTGAGATTGTGTTAGCTTGTTCTTGTGGTAGTCTAGGAACAATTTCTAGGACTAATGTCTTTGGCACCGTTGCCAGGGACGAAGCTGAAGTATATCTTCCCTGTGATATCATTATTCATCTAATTTTGAGAGGTGAACAAAGTCAGAAAATATTTTAGGCTACAATTTTTCACCAGCGACCCCACGATTAAAGATTCCACTGCAAGGAGAATTTTGTTGACAGAAAAATGAAGACACCAAATGGAAAGACTGGGTATCAGCTTGTTACTTTCCTCCATGAGGTTTTGTTCTTATTCATTAGTTCTTTCTGTCTTTCCCATTGCATGTCAAAAGAATTATTTTTTGTTTTGTATATTTCGATGATCATAAACCTTCAGGTACATATCCCTCTTTGGAAGAAGAAAGTCTGCATTCTTCTTGTTTTATTGATGTTGATCCTATTCCTTCATTTGAAATACATGTGCAACATGATATAGATATACCCATATCTCTTGAACCTGATTATTCTGGTCATCTTGTAGAGAATAAAGTTGATCTATTACATTCTACCATCACTGCTGAAACTTGCGAACAGCTTGCTGAACCTCATTTTCAACTCACAGATTTTCAGTCTAGACTCAGAGAGAAGATGTTTAAACCTATTAGGCTGCCATCTCTCTTACATCCTTACCCTTCCTACTTTGTTGAATATCTTCCTCATTTTACTGGAAAATACCATATTACAGCAGAGAAACATTTAGAATCTTTTCATAATTTCATTGATAATTTTGAAATCATGCATGAGGATATTGTCATGAGGTTATTATCGAAATCCTTTGCTGGAGATGCTGTGTTTTGGTTCTGAAATTTAAAAGCTGATTCAATTGGATCGTGGGAAGAGTTACATGATGTCTTTTTGATGTATTGGGGTAAGAATAAATCTTTACGATCAATTTCTTTCCGAATTTTATAGTTTGAAAGGAGAGAATGATGAGCCAATTACTAAATTTAATTGGAGGTTTCAAAGTTTTTATATCAGTATGCCTACGGAGATCAGACCTTCGGAAAAACTTGTTATCGTATATTATGTTATGGCTCAATGTTCAGATCTTGTCTTTTTCATGTTAGAAAGGAAATCATCATCTTTAAGACAATTGTTTGAGGATGCACAAGGAGTGGAGGAGAACATTCGATCTTGCAAAATGCTTTGAGATCAGGCTCATGTTGAAGATATACAAGCTTATGAACATGAAGAAGAATGTAGGTATCATTAAGATTTAAGACAATTTTCTTCATCATTTTCAGATTTTCATATGAACAAGGATATAAATGATGCTTGTGTTGATTCTTCAACCAGTTTGCTGATTTTTTTGATGATAATATACTTTCAGTGGATTATAGTAGAAATTTCCTAGTTCCTACTATGAGATTATCATGTTATGAAGAAGAAGTTGCTGCTCTTCAACCTCTTACTATTGATATAAGAAATAAGTTGCCATTCTTGACTTATGGTTACTTTCAGAATTTTATTTGTTCAAGTTTTGATCAAGGGTTTTATTTAAAGGTTGAGAAGCAGTTTGAAAAGCCCTTGGTTTCCATTCTTGAGCCAAAGTTTAAAAAGAACAACAATGGAGAGGAAGAGAATGCTTCACTTTATGATCAATATAATGGAGACATTGAAGTTTTAAATCAGAAATTTCATGATCTCGTGGCTTCTTGGATGGAGTTGTATTTTTCAAAGGTTTCTAATGCTCCAACTTTTGGCATACTTCCTATTTCCAGTCATAAGTATCAGCTACCTACAGACTCTTTATTGCATTTATCACATCTTTTGTGAGTTTTCTCAAATAGTAGCATGCATGGAACTATGATTCTCAGTCAAATGGTTTCTTGGCTTCACTAGAAGTATGATTACACTTGATTGGGATGTTTCCTCCGATTATAAGTAGGAGTAAATAGCAGAATAAGCTCGCTATACGAGCATGTAAATTCTTTTCAGTATGTTGGTTTGTAGCAGTATTTTGTCATTTCAGAGGTATGTATTCAGAGTTTGAGAAAGTTGCAGAGATTTGGTAAATGACTCCATCACCCAATGAATAAGGCACAAGGTTTACAGGTTCTTGAAGTCTCACAAGGAGGACTTCATCTTGCAGCAAGAGCCAGATGTTATAACTAGATCTTGTTCTTAGTTTATATGTTCTTTTTGTCCTAATTTTCAACTGTTGGTTTAAAATTATTTTACATTTTATGTTGATTTTAAGAACTTTTGACCATCAATAATTTTTGTTGGATTTAATGCTTTTAATGGTTGAATTATTTCATTAATTTAGTTTTAAGGTTTGTCTTTTGGGATTATTAGTTAATATGTATATCTTTAATCTTTCAAAAAATTATAATAAAACTTTATTCCAAGTTTTCTTTTATAATCTAACCCTCATTTTTGAGTCCTTTGTCAAATATTTTCATGAGGAGATTCCTGTAGCAGCTCTGTTTTTTCTGTTTTTGTCATTATCATTGGGAACAAATTACAAGGTTATGGAAATGAATTCTGGAAACCAAAAAGAGGTTTCTGTCCACAATATACTCATTCACAAAAACCTCTCTCAGTTTTGCAACATATGTTATCGTTTGAGAGATTCGAATTCATCTTTGGGGCCTATTTTTCAGGGTTTGAATTATTTAATTATTTCCTGTTTTAGTCACAAATTTCCAGCATGTATTGCAATCATTGGAAGGGGAATTGTTAAAAACCAAGAGAGGGTTTTGTTCATAACAGACTCATTTAAAAAAACCTCTCTCATGTTTTGCACAGGTATCCCATATCGAGATATATGAAGGCATCTTTGAGACCCAAATTTTCAGAAATTCACCAAATTTTCCCAAATCCGATTTGCTATTTTTGGGTTAATTGTCTTTAAAGATTTTGAGTTATTATGTAACTAATTGATGTAAATGTTTCATATTTTGATCTAGAAGGTAGTTATGGAACTACTTTACCTTTGTAATGATAAAATGAAGACAAACACACACTTTTGAGGTTGGATTTAGACTTTTGGAGCTTTGATTTCTCAAGCTAGCATTTATAACTCTTATGTAAGTGGATGACTCTTATTGATTATATATAAACTAATAAGCCCTTTTACCTGTCATGTTTTTTCATTTTTGATTGGTTGATTGCTCAGCCTACAATTTCATTTCCTGTTTAAAGGTTTATTCAGGTAAATGCTTGTAGCCTGTGGCTGGAATTAGTATTTCATGTGTAATGTTTATGGTTTATTGGGATGTGTTTGATCCCCACTTTGTCCAACTTGCATGATTCAGTTCTGTATTAGCTTGTGGATGTTTATTTCCTCCTTGCTGATGAAGTTTTTAAAACCAAAACCATAAACCAAAACCCTAAAAACCAATTTTATTCTATTTCATTTTGAGATTGTGTTAGCTTGTTCTTGTGGTAGTCTAGGAACAATTTCTATCACTAACACTATCTTTAGCTTGTTCTTGTGGTGGTGATTTGCTTGATTTTAAAAATGCTTTCGTTGATGCTTTGCAAGAGCCAAATTTAGCCACAAGCAATCGAAAGTAGTTCTCCCATATTACAAATGATTTGTATAGAATTTGAATTTGGGTGGTGGCTCTGGTTGGAGAGAAATTTTGGCTGTGCCTCCTACAAAATTTCAGCTAGTTTTCAAGGTTTTTATTTGTCTCTGTTTTTAGTGTTTTACCAACATTGGAAACCTGATGCAACTTTGAAAAAAAAATCATTGATCAACCAATACAATTTACTACCATATCCCTACAAGATGCAAGTACAAATACAACCAGCGTTTCCCTTCAATGTCAAAAGGTGTTGACTACTTTGTTTTCATCGCTTGTTGCTTTGTCTTACTTTTTTTTAAATAAAAAGAAAAAAGAAAAAGAAAAGAAAAGAGAAAAGAAAAGAGAAACATTTTTTTCCCTTTATTGTAAATACATTGTGAAAAGATAGCAAAAAGAGATTGTTTAGGAAAAAAAAATGAACGTTTTTGTGCTATTTTCATTGTGGTGTAGGGTTGAGAAAATAGGTTCTTGCATAGCCCCTTCCTCTTGGAGTTGTATCATGCATTGAACAAAGTATATGTTACTTGAAATGCACAAAGTGATAGCAATATCAATAGGTGAAAAGACAATGCATATGTTTCAACTATCCATTTCTATAACACTTTGCATGAAGTTGATAGAAAAATAGACAAAATACCATTTTGATTGGGTTGTTAAACAAATTCAGTGCACTCACTCTACCGTGGATAGGAAAATGAAAATTGCACTAGCATTTTGAAAAACATTAACAAAGACCTGTTAAATAAGTGATGGAGATTGCAATATACTTGGCCAAATTGCTTATTATATTCATAATCTTTATTGCATAACAAACTTCTAAACACACTAAAATATTTTGGTCATTATAAATGCATATTAGTATATCTTAATAAAGTTATATTGAAATTAGTTTGTTAACCATTTGCACTTTACATTTATATTAGCAGCATTGGCTATTTCATTTTCTCCTTAATTTTTAGCAGCATTGGCTTGGGCCAGAATCCATACTTGAAATAAATATAATCTCCCAAAGAAAGGTTTGCACAAATATTCCTACCCAAAGCTAGATAGTCCTCGTAGCAGTGAGGCATGTTCTCACATGATTCAATTATCTTTGTTAAGTCTTTCTTAACGATTAAGAATCAGTTCTGATCTATTCTCCATATGATGTCTAATAGTATTCATCATATTCATGTTTTGGTAGGCATCCATAAACATAGAGGATTTCTTCTTCTTCATACTGTCTGGAGTACTCTTCATACTGCTCATTATAGTCATCCTTGTAGCATGACATGGCTGCAAATTTCTTCATTGAGAGATTTCTTTCCATAGGATGATCCAAGGAAAGAGCTCTCATACCACTGTAATTTTCCCAAGTCTGATATGCATACTTGAACACTACCTAATTATGCAAATTGAATTAAATTTCTGATATTTGAATTACAAACACTCAGTGCATCTTCAGACTAGGCAAATAAAGGTGTTTTGTTGGGAAAATTTGCAGACAAGGGAGTAGGAAATGGGAAGAAATCAAGAATGAGTTAAAAAAAGTGAATTTCTTCACCCTAGCACATTAATATCAGGGACCATTCAGGTTTCAGAGTCCGCTATGCGAAAACCTACTCCCATGCTTCTGGGTCCCCCAACCGTGAAACTAGGGAAATTCCTTCCGTCATTTTGACCAGGGATTTGGAAAAGTGTAGAGGTTTTATCAGGAATTCAGATAGCATAGAATATTATTTTTAATATTTTCTAACAGATCTGGAGTTGTTTGGAGATTTTAGGAAAGAATTGGGAATTTTAGGCAATTTTGGCGTAGTGAGACCCTACGCAATGGAGGATCCCAAATCATTGTATAACCTCAACTAAAATATGATATGGATTTATGTATGGGTTTTTGGGTATTTAAGTGACCAATATAAACATAAATAACTTTATTTGAGTTGATATAACTCATTTTATAGCAGAAATGGTAAAACTATTAATTTAAAACTAGTTTTCTAGTTAGGGTGCAAAATTAAGCAGAGAATTCACAACAGATTGACTTCAATGCAGAAAGTTACATATGAAAGAAATTAATACATATTAAATAGACATATATAATTATTCATACTCCTTCCCACAACCTTTCTTTCTCATTATAGCACTAGATTGATCAATTCCCCCCATTACAATGACAAATTAAGCTTTTCATGAGAAACTGAGAAGGTAAAATTTCAGGGACAAAATTATTTAGAACTGATAAATATTAATGAAATATTTTATCATATGTTATAGATCATATAGAATTGTATTGGCTGACCATTACATAAGAGGACTCCAAAATGATGGGCATGAGGCCCAAAACTAGGCATAAAGAAGGCTGAAAGCGTAAGTGAAGCTTGGGATTCACTGGAACTCGACCTGAATGTGATGGAGGTTGGAAAATATGTCTGATGGGAATTCAATGGATGAACATCAAGCTCTCCATACCTTCAAAGAGAAGGGAATCGGAATGAAGGAGTGGGGAAGGGAAGGTTTGAGGCTCATCTCCCAAGTGTGTGAGACACATCACTCAAAAAGGTATGCTCACATAAGCACAAAGAAATTAACACATCAAACAAACTATGTGAATGAGCTTGAATTTTTCTTTAATAGAAATCTGGGTGACTTGTTTAGCAAGTAGAGGTCAATGGTGACCTATGAGAGCAAGTCAACCACCTAGAAGCCCTAACCCTAGCCACATATGTGTCCTTGAGAAAATTGGAATGTAGGACCATGTGGAGATGTTTCCCTATTATGTCATTTATCAAACTTGGAAACTACACCCTCCTTAGGCCCATAGTTACTACTTTTGTCAATAACAACTTTTTCTGCCTTTCCTGCTTTTGTGTTGAGCCTCCAAAAAGGAAACTGCACCCTCCTTAGTCAACTGTTTCTTGCTTTTCCCTATGACAGATTTTCTAACTTCCTTGTTTTGAGACTGAGTCTCAAAAAAGGAAACTTCGCCCTCCTTAGTCAAATGTTGCCTGCTTTTATTATGACAGCTTTTGTCATAGATTTTGGGCACTTTCCCTTTTCTCTCTGATTGCTTTTGTCATAGAGTTTCCACTTTCTTAATCTCCTCCCTTGGCAAGTTGACTTTCCAATTGTGCCTGACATGGCAAGCTCAATTCCACATGTTATTTGCACAATAAATATTAATTATAAATAAAAATTAAATACACGCCTCAATAATTTTTATTTAGTAACATTCTCCTAGGCTAATTAATTAATGCCTCATAAATAATATTTGGTCAAAACTACTTAGGTGAGGTAATTAATGCATCTTTGACCCCGCAATGTGTTGGGCATGGTCAACACTTTTATGTCCAAAAATATGTGGACATGACATCCACTTACATCTGCTTGCTCTAAAATATCAACTACTTTAGATTGCAAAGAGCGTGCTCTAACTACACTGAATGCTAACATACAAGGAAAAATCAATAGAGAATGTAAAGGTCCTTTTCCAAATAGAAAGCAGAACCTGTGTCGAGTAATGGCAACACTACAAAAACAAGGGGCCTTTTTGCAAGAACGAAAAACTATGTAGAGTAAAGGAATTAACGGAATACATGCATACTTACAAGCAATCCAATATACACTAACGCATCCATGTTCAATATGAAAAACTTTGCAATTCTATAAATATATATGTATTATAAAGACTAAGACTATTTTAACACCTTTTTCTTCTGAAAATGAATGTTGGTAAAATGTTGTTGAATGTGGTGCTCAAGTTTGTGCATCTTGCAGTCGGTCATTTCCCAATGAAAAAATACCTAAGTATGCAGTGCCTATGCACATTCAACATAATAACAAAATACCTGTTGTTGAGGGTTTGCCATAATTGGAAGAATGACTAGTCTCACCAAGAAGGTTTTTTTTACAAATTATATAACTTAGATATAAAAGAGCACAAATTGGGTTAACATGAACAATTATTAATACCTCCATAGACCTATATAAAATCCAACAAGCATTTCCACGTCACTTGGAAGATTCAATGACAATTGCAGTTATGCTTAAATGAAAACTAGAATACAAAAATGCATATTTAACTTGAAATGTTTGTCCAAGAAATGTGATGGATGCATTAAATAACTCATGAAACATAGCTCTTTAATAAAATGAAGGCATACTTATTAATATTGATTGGGAAGAGATATTTAACAAAGGCCTCGAACAAGAATTTGCCAACAACCCTAACATAGAAATAGATGACACTTTTGAAGAAGAGAAAGAAACAAAACAAGTGTCTGAATCAATGATACATGGATATGGATATACTCATTTAATAAGTGACCTAGAAAATAATGTCTTGCAAATCGCTCCCTCGGAATAATTCAAACCACTAGGTATTTTTCAAGACAAATTCTATGAAGAAGTAAACTTCCCCACCTTGTTTTTGGGTTTTAGCCGACCATAATATATTCTAAGGAGGTTTTCATATCAACAGGTTGTGCACTAGGAATTGACACACATGTCTAACAACTTTGAATCACATAGTACAGACACCTTTTTCAAAACAATGATTCTTATTGAACATGTTTTGAGCAATGCTTGGATATCAATTTGCAAAGGAGAGCTAAAAGGCTATAAACTATTGGCAAAATATGTGAAAGAAAGAAAAAAACTTGAATAGATTCTAAAATCACCTATTGGTTATCAGTCTTTGAAAGAAATATGGACATCACATGACTATTTTGAAAACATGAAACATATGTTTTTTCTATGATTTGACAACTTGTCCCACTGACATTTTTATAACTCTGACAAGGGCCGAACACCTTTGGGATCCGTTGTTGGATGCTTTGCAAAATATTGAAAGGAAACAACCAATAAAGCATTCTGACAATATTTCTACACAAAACATTTATTCATTGATGAGGAAATTCCCTGTAGTGTGTACTCACTAATACAAACATTATAGATGCATTCAAATCCTTGATCTTGAACAATAGGGAATTATTTTGCAAAGTTCAAGATTATTTTTTAAAAACAAAATTCCAACATAAAGGTAATGAACATGAGCATGGATCACTTTGGATACAAGATGCACCTGTTTATGGCCAAATCTCTGACACAACAATTATTGTATTTGTTAATCAATATATTTCTATTGATTCATCATGGCTTAGTGACAAATTGATTAAGGCTCAAACCCATCACCACACCAAAACATGTAAAAAAGACTCGGATCTAATTGTTGACACAATTTCCCTTTTCCTGCATTGGATCAAACTATGATTTTGCAGCCACTAGAAAATGCAATAGATGAGATGTTTGGAAAAGAAAAAAAACTTTTCTTAGAATTGGAACATAAAAACAAATTCAGAAGAGATTAATTTCAAAGAATTTCTATCTAAACTTGACATTGCTAGAGAAGAGTATATATTGTTGTGTTAAACATTCTGTTCTTTTGTTAAGAAGATATCCGAAAGATGCATAGGTAAACACATTTTCCAAAAACATTCCATCCCTTTGGTAGACAAATACTAATGCACAATTCATACTAGATGCATTTGTTGCGACAACTTACTGTAGCTCATACATAACAAAAATGGGCAGGAGTATGACTACACCATTCAAAAAGATTAAAGACAATATATTTCCGAAAACGATGGAAGGATTGAAACAATTCACAAACTTGGCAATGGATTGTTAAATATGCAACAAATGTCTATTCTCCAAGAAATTCATATTGTCCTTTCAATTATTCTCTATTTGGTGTCAAGGAAAACCTTTTTAATTAACACACCATACGAAAAACAAAAATATGTGTTGAAAAGACCAATATTATTGCAAGATGAGCCAAATGATTATGAAAATATCCTTTATTCTTCCACTATAGGAAAATACACATGTCACCCAACTGAATTAGAGCATCTTTGTTTGGTAGAATATGTTGCTTGCTACTCATGTGCCAGTGCATTAATAAAATCAAGGAAACACCCATCTATTATATGCTATATACAATACAATAAAAAAAAGGACCCAGAAAATAGGTGTTGAGAAAAACTATTGCTATTTCTTCCCCATAGAGGAAACAAAATATCTTTGTTAGCAAATCATGATTCATGACCTAAACCTTACATATTCCATATGGACACAATATCTATTTTTGAATCAAAGTTTGTAACAAATATTGAGGAAAAATGGGGAAACTTTAACAAAGCCACTGAAACAATAAATAGTAACTCTAAATTAATATTTATTCCTTTAAATTCTTTGGATGAACAATGTACTGACGTTGAACTTGAAAAATATGACATTCACCATGAATTTATGCATATACCTTGATGCCAACAGATAAGCCTACATGCCACGACGGAAAATATAAAAAACCATATTTTTTAAAGGTTGAAGATTACTATGCTATAAGGAGAAGTCTTAATCCAGAACAACAAGAAAAAAATAAATAAATTTTATTTACAAAAAAATTATCCATCTACGCCTATCCACCTTTTCCTAACTGCTGGAGCAAGTACAAGGAAAACCTACACATCACCGACAATCTATAATGTGCTTTTAATTTTTCATGACAAAGTCATCAACAATGATCCATTGAAAAAAGGCCTTATAATTGCATTTTCTGGAAAAGCTTCTTACAATGTCCATGGCATCACAGTTCACTCTTCTTTCCAGCTTCCATTGAACTCTGCAAATTTATTACCACTATCTTCCAACACACTAGACTCACTAACCAAAGACTATAAGCACTTGCATGTTGTTTTAATAGACAATGCATCACTCATTGGTGAATAAATGCTTTATGATATAGATAGAATACTACAGGAAGTCATGCATACACTTACATTGCCATTTGGAAATATGGAAGTTATCTTTTGTGTTGATTTGTGCCAAGCACAACCCAAAGGTGACTCTTGGATTTTTGAATAGCCACACTTGAGAGAAGAAAGAATACCGTATAGATTTTGGGTATAAAATGTCAAGCTCTTTGAGCTAGAAAATGTGATGTTGTTATCAACCAAATGGAACTTCTCCGTCCGAGTGCCAACATTCCTTATGTTGGTACACAAAAGGACATCTTAGGATTGAAGTTTGCCAAAACACTATAGATGGGCATGACTTGGGATGCATTTACCCTTGAACTAGCTTGCCATATTATTTTTCTAAGTGTTGAGTTGCATACGCGACTATCTTCATTGCAACTCTAGTACGTACGCGACTATTTCCATTGACAACTCACATACTATACGCGACTATCTACATTGCAACCTGCGTACATCAGCGTACACGGGTTTCCTTTAAGCAACTTGCGTGTCATACGCGGGTTGCCTATATCAATAGACACGTACATCTTGATTCGACATTAAAAATATAAATCATGATTAATGGATATTAGTTGGGCCCTAATCATTAACTATCCTAACTGTTTCAACCTCCTCAACCTTCGAAACCACTCTATTTCCCAAATAATAAATAGAGGCCTTCGGGAGGGCATTAATCAATCAAGTTTGGAGAGCAAAGTTATGCTGGTGGTATATATTCAGAAGTCTTGGAGTAGCGGAACTCAGAGTCCTTTGGTTGCAGAGGAGTCCTTGTCTCAGAAGCTGGGTTGTACTCTTATCTCATTCACTGATTGTTAATAAAGAGAATTATTCTTCCAACATTGTTTTGAGTCTCTTTCATGTATCATGGTTAATGAATATTTTGATTATGTACTGGATATATTGTTTATCTAACCTCTCATATATACATGTATAAGATTGTACTTGGAGAATTTGCTCTTTGCAAGTGAAGGAGGTGCATCCCTAAAAGCTTTGGAGAGAAGAGGAATGGAAGAAGATCAAGATTGGATCAACCATCGGTAATCGGGTAAGTCAAGACTTTCTTCCTATTTCCTTTTTGTTCTCTATTAAAGATGATTGTCTGCAAGGTTAGTAGTAAGTTGGTAACCCCAGACCCTAGGTTACAAGGGTGTTTAATCCTGAACAACAGAACTGGCGACTCTGCTGGGGAGTCCAGCCTACTATGGGTTAGTCATGTAGATCCTTGCCCAGTCTTTGCTTTGATTCAGTGTGTGGTTTTATGTCCTGATTTGGACTTGCAGTAGTGTTTTAGAGACCTTTATAATTTTTATTTTTTTGAAAAATTTTACTCCTGTACGCGGCTTGCTGTGCTACATAGTTGCGTACAGAGACTTGTATACGCGGGTTGCTATATTGAACAGTCGTGTACAGTACGCGGGTTGCTCAACTAGACAGTCGCGTACATACCTTAGCGACAAAATTTTTGGGTAGGGTTGCTTGTCCCTATCCTTTTTTGGATTTTGTCTTGCTTTGTGGTCTCCTAGTACTGGCATTTCACTGTAGGTTTGGAAGCCTTGTTAACCATACTTCGTGCTTTTCAGTAAGCCCTTGTTTTTTTGTTGGTTGGATTTTCTTTCTTTTTAGAAATTTGAGGTGGATTTGCCTATTGGGTGATAGGTCCAGGTACTACGTGTCTAAATCAGTGATCAGGGTTCTAGATACCGTGTATCCCATGCTATTTCCAAGTAGTGTCGGTTTGTCACTTTCCTTTTATTGATTTTGGTGGATTTCATTCATTGTGTCTTCCCAAGCTAGGTTTTCTCTAAGTTTCTTCCTTAGGTGGTTGATCTTTGGCTCTTATAATTCTGCTATACTTCATTTTTCTTGCTTTATATAGTTTGATTATTCAAGTGTACTCAAAATTATTTGCGTTTAGGTGCATAGTAATTTTTGAAGAGTTTGAAAAGTGAAAAGAAAAGCATCAGAAACATTTGCATTTGAATTGCATATGGTAGTTTTACTTTTACTTTTTAAATAAAATCTCAAAAATTACAAAAATAAGTCTTAGCTTTCTCTTTCCTAGTTGCATTTTCATTAGTTCATATTTACAAAAAAGAAAAAGAAGCTTGCTTTAAGTAGTGATAATTTGCTTTGGAATTCATTTATACACCTGTTTTACTTTTCTTATCAAGTCTATAATGTCATAGTCATTCACGGCACTTACCCTCTGATTAAGAACAACCCTTAAAATGAACGCTATAATTTAAAATTATTAGTAAGTTTTGTTTTATAGGGTCATACACCTACTATCCTAGGTTAGACTTGTGGGTAGGAAGTGTAAACTCCCCATAAGTACTTAAATTTAGACGTAGTTGGCCAATTGATAGGTAAATCCTTCTTTGTGTTGATAGCATCTGGGAAGCTTCTCTCAAATGGGAGTTAAGCATGAGGCCGCATTGAAACTAATGAGTCCACCATACCATTGGTTGATCATGTTAGACCTGCTTCAGAGAGATTAGGGGCTGGAATGTACGCATCATTGAAGGGCACATTTGATATTCCAGCTCCGATTAACTATATAGGTTCTACTAGTGCGGGGAAGTCCATAGAAATGGTTATTGATAGAACAGATCCTTGGGTTCTTCCTTCCCACCATGAACCTGAAGTGCCCTTATTGGCAGCGGAAGTGGCTTATCAAGCTATCATCCATACCGATGTTGATTCCATTTTGGTCTCTCTTAGAGTCTAAGAGGAGCCAGAAGAAGCCTATTTTCTTGCTTAGGCAGAGAAATTTTGCATTCTAGAGATTGCTTAGATATGGTTTTACCTTCAGATGAAGCCATTCTAGAAGCCATGTGCGGACGAGATAAGATCTGTGAATATCTTCACCATCGATCCAATTTTCTTCCAGAGTTAAGAAGGATCGAGAACTAGGAGTTCCATATGAGACTGGCAGGTGATGTTGATATGCCTATTAATCCCTTACCAATGGAAGGAATATTTGCTGAGGGGAATATGGCAAACATTTTCGCTACAATTCCTATCAACATCTCTATAAATCCAAACATTGTGGAAAATGTACACATCGACGCAAACTGCTCTCCAGAGGAGATTGTGATCTATACGGCCTTGTTTAAGGAATTCCGTGACGTATTTGCCTGGTCATATGAGGAGATGCTAGGCATTGATCCATCAATAGTCAAGCACAAAATCTGAACATACCCTGACGCTAGACTTGTTAACCTGCGTAAAGCGGCGACACTGAAGGATGAAGTTGAGAAACTGCTGAAAGCCGGTTTCATTTACCCCATAGCTTTGACAGAATGGGTATCCAACCCTGTTCCCATTGACAAAAAGCAAGGGACTATACACATTTGTACTGACTTTCGAGATCTAAACAAATCCTGTCCTAAGGACAACTATCCCACGCCATTTATAGATCAAATTATTGATGCTTGCGCGGGAAGTGAAGTCTTTTCATTTATGGATGGTTTCTCCAGATATAATCAAATCCAAATTAAACCAGAGGACCAACATAAAACAACTTTTATTTGTCCTTGGGGTACCTTCGTGTACAAGAAAATACCCTTTGGATTGAAAAATGCTGGGGAAACCTTTCAGCGGGCAATGAATTTTTCCTTTCATGACATTAAAGCCATTATCGAACCCTACCTTGATGATCTGCCAGCACATTCTTGTAAGAGGATCGATCACCCAGATCACTTGCATTTGATTTTTGAATGATGCAGATACTACAAAATTCAGTTGAATCCCCACAAGTGCGTTTTCTGTGTCGAGTCATGGAGACTGATCGGATTCATTGTTTCTAACAAAGGCATTCAGATGGATCCTTTGAAAGTTGAGGCCATTGAAAATCTGCCTCCTCCTCGTTCTATCAGGTAGCTTCGCAGCCTACAGGGGAATTTCAATTTTCTTCAACGTTTTATTGTAAATTATGCCAAGATTACTAAAGGTTTCATGTGCCTGTTGAAACAGGACACCCCATTCGTGTGGGATGAAATTGCACAACTCGCATTCGAGGCATTAAAAAAATATTTGTTGTCGGCACCGTTATTGCGTCCGCCATATTACTCTTGGGATTTTATATTGTATCTGGCCACATCTGAGTCGACCATAGGGGTAGTACTAGTATAGGAGGATGATAAGCTCCAAGAGCATGCCGTCTACTATCTCAGCCATGCTTTAGCCGGCCCTAAACTTAGGTATTCCCACGTCGAGAAGTTGGCCTTGGAAGTTGTGTATGCTATTTAGAGGTTGCGTCACTACATCTTACTGAGGACCATGACGGTAGTGGCGGATGTTAATCCTTTTCAATATGTTTTGTCACGACGGATAGTTGGAGGCAAATTCAACAAATGGATAGTCATTCTTCAAGAATTTGAATTGGATTTTCAATCCGCCATATCCAAAAAATCCTTAGTGTTTGCTAAGCTCATTGCAGAATTTCCAGTAGAGGAAGATGTAGCCATTGAAGAAGACTCATTCCCAGATGAGCATATCTTTTTGATTTCCACCTCTGACCCTTGGTACGGAGATATACTTATCTATCTCCAGACTTTGAAGTACCATGCAGCCTTCTCGCGGGAAGAGTGGCGAAAACTACGCGTACATGCCAAGAACTACCTCATTATTGGAGATACTTTATATTGTAGGGGGGTAGATTCTATTTTGCGTCGATTTCTTACCCACAAAGAAGCAGAGATTATCCTAAATGATGTCCATAGTGGAACGTGTGGGGGTCATTTATTTGGGTTAGCAACGACCCAAAAGATCTTACGTGTCGGTTATTTCTGGCCCATGATCTTTAAAGATTGTGTGGAAGACGTGAAGCGCTGTCATCCTTGTCAGCTTTACACTAGAAATATGTGGTCGCATCCCGCTCCATTATTTCCCATCATCTCAGTGGGCCCCTTCACGAAGTGGGGAATAGATTACGTGACGTGCAACCCAGTCTCGGCTGGGGGGCACAAACATATCATTGTCGCTGTAGATTATTTCACAAAATGGGTGGAGGAAATGCCCACCTTTAAAGCTGACGGGGAAAATGCAACTTTTTTCGTTTTCAACCAAATTATCGCATGATTCGGTATCCCTAAAGTGATTGTCACTCACCATGGTAGTCATTTCCAAAATAATATGATGACTGAATTGACCACTATGCTAGGGTTTAGACAAGAACATTCATCTTCGTTCTATCCTCAAGCAAATGTTCAGGTCGAGGCTGTTAATAAAACTTTGAATACTATTCTCAAATGTACTATTAATGCGGCCCGTTCCAACTGGCACATCATACTGTATCCTGCACTTTGGGCATAGCGGACCAATGTGAAAATTGCTACAGGGTTTTCTCCTTTCCAACTCATTCATGGAGTGGAAGGAGTTACCCTGGTTGAATGCGAAATATAGTCCTTAAAAATTGCTATTCATGTGTTACCTGATACGACTGAGCTGGAAGAACGTTTATTACATTTAGAACATCTAGATGAGCAACGTAGAGATGTGCTGACAGCAAACAAAGCTCATAAAAATAGGGTAAAAAGCAAATACGATAAATCAGTCAAGCCTCGAATTTTTTCTGAAGGGGAGCTTGTCTTGTTCTGGGATCAAGACAAAGAACCCCTGGGGGCAGGAAAGTTCATGTCTATGTGGTTAGGACCTTATGTCGTGTCAAAGGTGTTGAAGAAGGGCACATATGAATTGATTGATTTCGAAGGGAATAAGCTGCTTGAGCCTAGAAATGGGATCTACCTGAAAAAGTACCATGCTTAGGCTTAGCGCTTTTTCTTGTATTTTCTTGTATATATATTTATGTACAATAGTTCATCGGTTTGTGTTTTTTATACCATCTGCTGGTTGTTACAGATGTCTTCCGAGTGGTTTGTAGGTTTCGCCAATGGCACCACTTGTAATTTGGCTTTAGTTGCATGGATCATTTACTCACCCTTAGGACAGTTAGTTCCCTCGGGAGGCACTTGCTTAGGTCAAGCTACCAATAATGTTACTGAATACAGGGCTGTCATTGATCTTTTATGGGATGCTTTGTCATGTGGTATTACTCAGCTGGAAGTCCGACTTGACTCTCAGCTGGTGGTTTCCCAGCTCAATCGAGCTTATCAGGTGCAGAACCCTATTCTACTACCTCAGTTTATGCAAGTTAGGTTATTGGAAAGAAATTTTGAGTTTATTATATTCAATCATATTCCAAGAAATCAAAATTCATCAAATTATGCATATGCTAATTATATCTTGGATTGGCATTTAACACATTTTTCATAAAAAATATACAGCAAACACATAATAAAACATTTGTAAGTAAACTGGCAATATATATATATATATTCATATGTGAATATGTGTCCATATAGATAGGTTGAGTTTCTGATCCTTAGATCCAGTCATAAGTGTATAATATACAAAACATATACAAAACATGGATCAAGGTCCATAAAATGCTCCTAAGTCTAAGCTTGACCACTCTAGTCACTTGGACCACCTTGGTTCCCTCGATCATCTTGATCACCCTACACTCAGGCTTCTTCAGCCTCCTTGGCTTTAGCAGCCTCAACAACATCAATATACACAAGTACTGCTCTCGCTACCTACCTCGTAAGGTGTATCCAGACAGGTGGTATACCAACCACTAGCTCCTGCATGATGGCAGGGATATGATCAATGCGTAAGGTAGGTAATCTCTGGGTAAGCCTGGCAAGCTTTCCCTCAAGAAGCCTAATCAAACCCTGGTACTCTCCCAATACAGGATGCACATACATGCGTGGATGCCCAGCAGGGTGGACTAGTCCAATATTTGCATTTTGAGATTCTAAAAGGATTAAAAACTCTTATACATATGTATATATCTTTATAATTAAAATTCATAAAAATTTTAAATTTTGAAAACAAAAAAATACCTAAATTTCCCCATGCTCCTCCAGGAGGGAGGACAAGGTCGGTATCACCTCGAAAATCTAACCCAGCATATGGAAACTGCTCCAAGGCTGGTAACCAAAAGTAGAAGTCGTTGTCATATACACTCTGGACCGATCCACTGCCTCCCTGGCGGAGGAAGATCTCTCCCCACCTACTCAGTATAGGTTGATGGGGAGAACGAACTGGCAATGGTACTGCATGACTCAAACCTAGCACCATCTCAAATAAAAAGGCTACCAATATGCTGGAATAACCAAAATTCTTCCGCTTGCCTATTTTGCAGTCAGAGAGCTGTTTCCTCATTATCGGGATCACTCCCGAACACTAGACATATAGAGCTCCCTGTATACAGTCTACTGCTAGTCTCATTTGGTTCCGAGTTGCAAGGTGAAGTGATGATGACCTTGCAACCCTCACTATAGTGCTCGCCAATACCTGTAAGGGAAAGTTGCGAATATGAACAATAGGGATGCAACTACCCCTCTTTTGAGTGCTAGGCTCGCAGTATATGTCTATGTAGTTCTCTACACTTAGAAGGTCACTGCCTCTGCCAATACCTTCCAAGTTCACCGAAGCTCCCCGTCGTGATAAACCGGAAATAAAATAGACATCTTCCGAAGTAACCTCTAGAAACTCACCTTGAAGGTCAAACATACCAAGATTGTGATCCCAATAGTTTATCAAAAACTCTAATAGGCAGACGTTTGACCGCATAGGTGAGGTACAAAAGAATTTCAATAACCCACTTTGTCGTAAAACATTTATCGTGGGGGCATCTTGTAGAGCTTCTTGGTCCATGTCTTCATGTTTCCTCTCCCTCCACTGAAGCACCATATTTCAATCTAATAAACAAGCCATTTCAAACCATTAGATTCATATAAAAAATTGATTTTTTGACCCTATATAATATTTTTCTACCTCGCGTAGTGTATGTGACTGTCCTTTGGACAAGTCGTGTACTATATGCGACTTTCCTTCGGGCAACCCGTGTACAGAACACGTGTACGCGATTGTTGATATACCATACCTGTGTACACAATGTTAATGCTTTGAGAGCATTGGAAAATATATAATTTGGGCCCCAAATTGAAATTTGCTTGGATCAAATGAAAGAGCATGGAGTGTAGTTTTACTTGGCACTAGCGGTTTCGAGAATTGTCCACCGAGTCGTTCACACCGAGCAATCAAAGGTAGAGGTAAAACTTGTCTATTTTGGATAAAAATCAAATGGTGAGTTTTTTATTCATATTTTGAACTATTTATAGAAAAAATATTTTCAAAGTGGGTTTTTTCCCTATAGTTCATATTTTTTTTATATAAAATAAAACTAATGCCATATCTTTTCTTCCATGTGACAGGTTTATGGTCGTTTAAAGTTGTTTTTTTCTCATATAGGATGGTTTTTTGGTCATTTCACATGCATTCTGCATTTATACCTAATCCATCTTAATCCTAGCATTAACACGTCGACCATAGACTATGGTATCTTTAACCATTGGTTCCTCGTTTACCATTGTTATTCCGTGGACAGGACTTTCCTCTCATGAGTATCCTCATTTAGAACCTACTTATTGTCTTTCAATACTCATGCTGCAGCTGTCATAGGTTTAGGGGAGTATTCTTAGCTATTTTTCATGCCAAATTGAGCCTCATTTTGGTCTCTTTTTACAAGCTATCCCTTTATAAGACTCCCCACCCTTATGGAGTTTCTTTAGGCCCAGGTCTAACTCCTCAAAATAGACTTGACTGCCGAGTAAACTTGTTTGTTCAAGCTCGTTAAGAATATGTGAATGGGCATCCACATTGGTGGTAGGTTATCTCTTTCTCGGACCATGTGGAATAATACAAGAAAGGATCACTCTCTTTTCTACGGAATTGAGAAGGGTATTGTCAGGTATAAGTTTATCACTTTTCCAGACCCGAGGGACTAAATTTACGGAAAAGGAACACCCAATATGAGCTCATTTTTCTCTTTTTCGTGCTCTGGACCTAAACATGAAAAATATTTCGAGTGTACTTCATGTCTTTGTCATGCTCGTTAAACACCAAAAACAAAGCATCAATTTTATTGTTGTAAGTCCCATTTATCGTACTCACATGGATCTTTCGGAGTGATCTTGATTTCCTTCACACTCGTAAAACTCAAGCTATATGCTGCTCTCGAAGGAGCGTTGGGTAGGTGGTAATTTAACCTTTTTCGGACCTCCCTGACTAAATACGAAAAAGGTTCACCTTTTCTTCTACGGGAGTTAAGAGAGTTCTTCTGTGGTATGTTTTATACTTTTTCAGCCTTAGGAGACTAAATTGGTCAAAAAAGGACCCCCATAGAGTCTTCTTCAGAGTTTTCAAACTCTCTAAACATGAAAACACCAAGTAAGCATGTACTAGTTCGGGCTCATAAAATCCATGAATGAGTGACACTATCAAGCATTATTCCCTCTTCTCTTCAAGCTTGTCAAAAAATGAAGACAGACTTGAGTTGAATTTCCTGGACTCGTTAAAATTTAACAGGGAAGATAAGGAAGAAGTTTTCTTTTAGTTCTCAGTCGGTGGCAACATGTTTTCCTTGAACATAGTACTCTCTGTCTTTTTCGATACTCATGTCTCAGTGTTCACTTTCAGTTCAGCTATTACTTCGAGTTTCTTACTCCTCCTCTTGTCAGTTATACTTGGGGAATTTGATCATGTCTCCTACATGATATATAAGTCTAGTTGTACTATCTACAAAGTTAAGAGATGCCTTAGGTCATCTTTGTGTCGTGCTCACTGTTCAAGGATTTATCCCTGTATCTGATCTATATCCTGATTCCATCATTGTCTTATCTATTATTACTTGCGTTTCCCTTCCTTTACCCAGTTCCTAGTCACTCTTGTGATCCGTTGGAGGATCTATTGCCTTCCTCATCACAATATGGTTTCGCATCAGCACTTCCCGACGACGAAGACCTAGAGTTTTGATGATCGTACCTTAGGATTCACTTTAATTATTGGTGAATTCCTTTGCTTCAGTTGTCAATTATCACTTATTGGTTGACAATCTGTTGAATCCTATCCATGTTCGACTTCAATAACATCTATTCACATGGCTTGGATTGTACTGGTTTTTTGGGATTTTTGACAAAGACCTTAGGTTCATATCTATGGACTAAGTTGCACAAGATTATGTTGTGGTCACTTACACAGTTTCCAGATCTTTGAAGGCTCATCATTATTGTATATTGTGGCTTTGATCCACCTTTGTAACATACGTGGTCTTGTACCCGTACTTTATGATGTACTCAAATATTGTAAAGGAGCTAGTGTTCCAGTATATTGAACATAGCATCCTCAGATATGACTTTGTATATGAAATTATTATGTATTTGTTTCACATACTACCTCTACTCCATTGGACTTCTGAGTTCTCCAAGATAATGATTATAATGTATTTCGGCCATCGTTTCCCTCTAACCTCACACATTAGGTGGCATTTGTTATCAACCCAAATGGCACTTTTTCGTCCGAGTGCCGACATTCCTTATGTTGGTACACAAAATGACATCTTAGGATTGAAGTTTTCCAAAACACTATAGATGGGCATTACTTGGGATGCATTTACCCTTGAACCAACTTGCCATATTATTTTTCTAAGTGTTGAGTTGTGTACATGACTATCCTCATTGCAACTCGTGTACGTACATGACTATTTCCATTGACAACTCGTGTACTGTACGCGACTATCTACATTGCAACCCGCATATGCGTGTTTCCTTTAAGCAACTCGTGTGTCATACACGGGTTGCCTATATCAATAGTCGCGTACATCTTGATTCGACATTAAAAAATATAAATCACGATTAATGGAGATTATTTGGGCCCTAATCATTAACTATCTTAACTGTTTCAACCTCCTCAGCCTTCGAAACCACTATATTTCCCAAAGTATAAATAGAGGCCTTGGGGAGGGCATTAATCAATCAAGTTTGGAGAGCAAAGTTATGCTGGTTGTATATCTTCAGAAGTCTTGGAGCAACAGAACTCAGATTCCTTTGGTTGCAGAGGATTCTGTGTCTCAGAAGCTGGGTTGTACTCTTATCTCATTCACTGATTGTTAATAAAGAGAATTCTTCTTCCAACATTGTGTTGAGTCTCTTTCATGTATCATGGTTAATGCATATTTTGATTATGTACTGGATATATTGTTTATCTAACCTGTCATATATACATGTATAAGATTGTACTTGGAGAATTTTCTCTTTGCAGGTGAAGGAGGTGCATCCCTGGAAGCTTTGGAGAGAAGAGGAACGAAAGAAGATCAAGCTTGGATCAACCGTCGGTAATCGGGTAAGTCAAGAATTTCTTCCTATTTCCTTTCTGTTCTCTATTAAAGCTGATTGTCTGCAAGGTTAGTAGTAAGTTGGTAACCCCACACCCTAGGTTACAAGGGTGTTTAATCCTAAACAACAGATGCAACAAATAGACACAACTTTTATTTCTATCTTAAATAGAATATGAACCAACACACAAACCAAAGTTGATATTTCTTTTCTTAATCAAAGTTTTCATAGACAAGCACACCAAGATCCCACATTTCCTTATCTCTTTTATAGGAATAAAGACGTAGAAGAACATAATAAGAAAATGTTATGTGTTGTCCAAACAAATTCATATACTTTAATAGCCATTGACAAATTGCTTGATTCATATGAATATATAGGTCAACTAGAACACAAAACAAAACTTACCATTGACAATTGAATTAAAACAAAACATGCTTGTTGAATTGGTCAAAGGCAACTACACAATTGATGATGGATTAGTGAATGGTGCAGAGGGCATTTTCATATGCTATAAATAACTCCTAGCTAACATTTTATGGATCGATTTCCATGACCCTGCAATTGGAAAGGCATAAAGAGCCAGCATGCAACAATTGTATACGCCAGATGTGATGTGCAACTAAACAAATATAAAAATAATATATGCATAAAAACCAATTGAAAACAAGGAAACTATTACACGCTACCAATTTATTGTTCAATTGGCATGTGCATGAATAATCCATAGAGCACAGGGCATAACAATGGAAAGCCTAACATTCGACCCTACGGGAATAAAACAACATGGCATTGTGTATACTACTCCATTCTGTGTATAAAGAACATTGATTCATTCTATCTTATAAACATACTAGAAGAAGGCAATTTCTTGCTCTATTTTAATGTTGTTTTTGAGATTGAAAGAGTTAAAACATATTCACAATTCCAATTTCAATATGGGATCCATTCAATTAAAAAACAATGCTCCTTGCTAATATGCATTCTAACCACTAGCTTGACATTGCATATGGAAGTTGTCATAAATGATTATGATCTCATGTAAGCAGATATACTATGTCTCCAAAAAACCAACATTTTCAAAATTGCTGAAAACAACACGCTTGCAAAAAATTTAATGGCTTCTCAGCATTTGATATACATGGTATTTGCACATGAATGTTTCCATAGTGTTAAGTCATTGTGTGCAAGCTTATGGATTTGCATTGTGCATAAATTTAGAAGTGATCGACGCGTTTCGGGTGGACCCTCCACCCATCATCAAGATCATTTGAAGCTATGACACAACAAAAAAAAGAGGACAATAAAGTATATATAGAAAATTAAAAACTACTCGTTAAAAACCAATAGCCCATGAAAAATCACAAAATTATGCAACAAAATACTTGGAAGTAGTTCTAAGTGATTTCTAGATTGTTGAATTTTGTTTTAAATTAGTAAATATTTACAATAGACCAATGGCCTCAATTGAGAGTCTGCTTTCATTTTTTACCTCTTGCATATGCCAAACAATGCAAAAGAGAAATCTTTTCATCACTAGATATTTCAACATGGATATGTTGCAAAATAATGCAGAGAGAAACAAGTTGAACTCATTTATGGTTAGTGATGGTTTTAAACTTATTAAAACCAAAGCAAAAACAGACAATGGCTCAATTCTTGACCATTTCTGGTCAAATGTAGACAATGCTGACATTGCTTTCTAAATCTATGATGCTTATTGGATTGATCATTATATAAGTTTCATTTCAATTCCTTTCACATGATCATAGACAAGCATGCTATTGGCCCTTGCAATTCCTTTGAAATTCATTGTTTGCTTTGCCTCTTTTCCGCAACGCAATCAAAATATGCTTGTTGTATGTAAAGAAAGTTGAATATTTTTGTATTATCAAATTAATTTGAAGTTTTAAAGTATAACATGTAACAAATTTGTTGCATCTAAAGACATTTTGCTATTACAATTTTCATTTGCAACAATTGTTCTTTGTATCTTTCCAATCCTAGTTCTTGGTTTAGTTTTGTGTACCGGATTATTGTTTGGTATAAACAAATAGACTAGATATTCTAGCTTTGTCTTTCTTTTTAGCAATTTGTTTCCCCCTTTGTTCGAAATTAGATTGGTGTGGTCAATGAAAAAATAAATACATTTGATAGTAGTTGTTTTCCCTACATTTGAACCTATATTTGATATAAGCACAGCATTGACTCCTGTTGCTGCAATTGCTAATTATTTATTTAAACCGGTCGCCAAATATTGATTCTGTGTTGGTTTCTATTTTTTCCTAGAATATGATATCTGAAGAAAAAGAAAAAGAAAACTTTGCTTTGTTCTTTTCTTATTTTGTGCCTGCCCTTACTATCGACACAATGTTATATATCTAGGGGAGGACAATATGGGGTACCTAGGGAGGTATCCAAGGGGAATAAAGGATGTAATGGGTACCTAAATGGGAATAATATTGTAATGGGTACCAAATAGGAATAATTAATGTAATGCAGCCATTTAATGATAACATTTGGAGTGTTCTATATCACAACAACGATATAGAACACTCCAAAAGCAACCAAAAGACATTCACCATAATAATAACACCAATATATAGAGAACCATTAAGATAGGGTAACACCATCAAATACTCCTTAAGGAGGAATCACTCCTCAAGCCACGCCTGTACAATAACAATATTTAACATGACTAACACAATGATACTCATGTCTATTTGTACTTCCTCATGGGTATGTTTAGGGGTCTATGCCTTATTATTATATTATTTCTTCTAACTAACCCCCAACCATCAGCTGAACCATATTCCATTATTAATGGCCAGATTACATTAATTATTACCATTTGGTACCCATTGCATATATTATTCCCATTTAGGTACCCATTACATCCTTTATTCTCCTTGGATACCTCCCTAGGTACCCCATATTATCCTCCCCTAGATATAGAACATTACACCCCCTTAAAAATGTCTCGTCGTCAAAACATGAGAGGAATACATATAATAAGATTGACTGAGAAACTTAGTCAAATGATACCAAGCACACACATCCATCCATCTGAGTGGAATGTGAATACATGGTCTAACTGCTTCATGGCTTCCTTGATCTTGATTCAAGCTCCGATGGTTCCAAGGTGATGTTGTATTTCTTTGGTATCTCCTTGTATTGCTTGTAGTCTTCCATGCATCTCCATATTGCTTCATTGGATTTCTTGTGGTCCACAGTAGGTTTTTTTGTGCTCCAAACTTGTCCTCGATGATTGCTGCTTCTCTTAGTAATGTGGGTGATGATATGGAACAACTTGAATAATGGGAACCTCTTTCTCTGTTTTAATAACATGTGATTCTTGGGAATCATGTAGCTCCTTAGATTCTTCTTATTGTATATTCCCCACTTTAGAATTTTCTTCATGAGATTCTATAGTATCTTCTTCTGATTCCAACACAGACTCATCATCTGATGTGTCATTTGTTGTAATTGGTTCCCCTGCAAAGAATTCATCATGTTCATTGTTAGTCCCTTTTTGTGGTATAAGAGACATATCTTGCAATGTGATTTTATTCTTCGTTTAGCAAAGCTTAATTTTTTTTTCTACATTAATATTAACTATACCCATTGATTGCATCGATGTATATCTCAAAACAATGACATCCACACCATCCATATCTAAAAAATAAAATTATGAATGCAACTCATGTTTATCCATAGTAATCTTCAAATCTTTAAAAATTTTCACCATCAACCTGTGTGCTTTGAATATGCTTGGCAGGAACTTGCAATTTTTTGACCAAATTAACATGGATAAAATTGTGCTTGCAACTAGGGCTAATAGAAACAAGAATATTCTCCTTTTGAATACATCCATGAACTTTCAATATATAAAATAAACCCTTATGTATCACTCGGTATTTGTTCTTTGTATGAGACCACTTATCTAAAAATACTTGTTCAAAGTCTTCATCAGAAAGTGCTTCCATCTTTCTAGAGTCAAGTGAGCACCACCATACCTTAGTATCATCTTTCAAATAAGAGTCTATCCAAAGTCTCCATGAGTTTTCCCATTTTGATTTGTAGTTTTTTATACATTCTTCGATACTAGAATCATCATTATTTCCTGTAAAATAAAAACTTCCTTTTTTTTGGAAAACCCGTAAATAGAGCTAGTGTTTCAAAGAAATCACTTACTTCTACTCCTTGTAGCTAGGGTTTAGAGATGAAAAATTTAAAATGAACATGACACAATCAATATTGCTCATAATATCTATTATAACATACTTATGGAACTCGAATAGCTACTCTGCATCTACCTATGCAATCAGAACGAAAATCTGCGCCCCCCCCC
>LPNX010014322.1:5345-19017 GCA_001517045.1 Pseudotsuga menziesii
CTTTTTGATGCAATTGTAGTAAAGCAAACTCAGCACAGATAGTCTTACCGCTACCAGTAGGTGCTGCAACTAAAACATTATCATCTGAGTTATAAAGCACAGTAAATACCTGAGTTTGAATAGGATTGAAGTGTCTAAACTGTTGATAAAGTGCTTCATATGAGGGATTTCTTAACACAGACACAGGAAGTGGCTGCAAGTCTAGCAACTCAGTTGGAGGTGGGTATTTCTCTGGCAAAATAAGATGTCTAAATGAAACTGGCAATATTGTCTGTGACCCTAACCACTTATGACCATATTTTTTTTTAAAAACTACAGATAGCGTCGCTATATCGACGGCTTGCCGTGGAACTTTGCGACGTCTTGCCGTCGATATAGCGACGCTTACTCATCGATATAGCGATGTATTTTCATCGATATAGAGACGTCGTACCGTCGCAGGTATTGGGGTTGGGATTTTTCATTCTAGGAAGGTCCGTCGCAATTGCGACGTATTCTCGTCGCTCTTACCACGCAATTAACGGGTCGTCGCTATTGCAACGAAATGAGTGCCACGGGAAAAAAAACACTTAGACGTGGCAATATCCACGCTTTTCCGTGGATATTGCCATGTTTTTGCTGTGGCAAAATTGATCACTTGTACTAGTGGTATGGGTAGGGTACCAAAGCCGTAAACTCTCGAAAGTGCCCCTAGATACGAATACAATCCTGGAAATATCTCCTGTGCTACTCAGTTACAACCAGGGGTCATCCCAATCATAACCACTCACACTGCCCCGTGCTTAACTCACGTGTAAGATGAGTGTCCTGAGAAACACTAATTATACCAAGGATTTCATTATCTCACCTAGACAGACACCTACTTGTTTATGTTTAGTAGTCTTGGAGAATTGACGCATGATGAACTATTCCAAGACTCTAAATCCTAATCTTGTTTGTGAACCCTATCAAAGAAAAATGTGTAGTTCATTTTATTATGTATTGATTTTAATTGGTTGTAATTACTCAAAGGGAAATGACCATGCAACTAGTGATATGAAGACTCAGCAATGAAATAAAAGTGCACACCATAACAAACAATTCAAAGTGCAATCTTTGTCAAATGAAAAATAGTGTATGCCACTACATGAGATGCATAAATATATATTCCTTTCGGAATGCCAATGCAATCCTTCCTATATGAAATCCTAAACACAACTCTCATCCAAGAAATCCAATGCAAGTACCTCCTCAAATCCATATCTAAGATGCAACTACTTTTTATTTTTCAATATAAAAGAATGAAAAATGTAATAAAAGACATCTAAAACTCTCAATCTCTGTAGCAAGTATAAAACACAAGCCCAACAAGACACCGAGACAAAAAAGAGTAATGCACTAATGGCAAAACAAAAAGGATAAATGACTAAAACTACTTTCAAAGAAAAATCAATGAAAAAGTGGTCTTTGGTCACAAAAGAAGCATCCAATAGACAACATCAGACCCAAGGAAGACCCAACCACACTCACAACCCACCCAACAACTTCCCACAACATCAAACTCACCAAAAGGGAGGATGTACGCGACTATTTAAAGAACAACTACGTATATACGCGACTTTTGGCCAAAACGTTGCATGTATACGTGGATTTTGGCCAAAAACCTGCATGTATATGTGACTTTTGGCCAAAAATCCATGTATGTACGCGACTTTTGGCCAAAAACCTACGTATACAGAGAAGACAGTGGTAAAAAGCAAGCCAAGGGTCAAACCAATAAAGGGGAGTGTCAATGGATGAACATACTATAAAATGCAACACATAAACAAGGAAAAACAAAGAGCAAGTCAAGAATATCAAGCACATTGTGCCCCCAAACCCCAAAGAAAAACAAGTATGGTCACCAATTCTATTACGGAGAAAACTTCCCATAACTTGGGGTACCACAACAGATAGAGTAACTGCAGAAATCAATCATTTCCCAAATGCAAGAGAAACCAAATATCTAACACTAAAGGATCTCGAAACATACCTTATTCCGGACGGTTGATGTAGATCCCCGTTGAGCTTTTCCACTCTCGCTTGTATTAACAATTTGCTCTCTCAATATTCAGCAAACAAGACAAGCATTATATATAATGGTGTTAGATCTACTCTAGCATATATAATCAATAACATATAAGCATTTAAAATCATCCATGGATTCAATACTCATTTAGATACACATTATTGGACAGGAAAAGATATTTCTATTAATATAAAACAAAGATTACAATAGTGACAACCTCTGTCGGCATGTCTGCGAATCGGAGAAACTGAGTCCTCCACCACTTCAATCCTCCATCTCTTGATAGCAAGCTCACAAGCAAAGGTAAGCTTGGGAAGAACATAAAGTGCTCCAAGGGACAAAGGGATGCAGACTCAAGTATAAGCTCCAGCAACAATTGGCTATAGTTTTCTTGCTCTTCAGTTCCTCCCCTTTCAATGTATCCAAAGGGTTCCTTATAGAGTACTTCAATGGGGTAATGGAAGGTCAAATTTGAGCCATCTCAAGGCATATGGAAGTCTAAGAGACAAGTTACTCAGATCCACATCAAGGAAAACTCCAAAACTATTTGGCATTTTTCACACATCCCGATGTACACGTGTTTCAGGGTCATATCCGTGTACATACGCGTGAATAGGTTTAAAAGTCGTGTTTGGAAAATAATGCATGCTTTTAGGGATGATCTTGGAAACATCAAAGGTACAAAAATGGTCCATGGGGTCTAAAGAGTCTGCAAAGGGACAGGGAAGGCCATAAAGGTGTGATCCACCATGTGTGGTAAGATCAGCTGTAACACTCATCATGCATTGATTCAACCATCATCTTTCTGGAAGAAGGTTTGGGATCCTCTTGGAATATCCAAAGTAAACTTTTTCTTTTGGGTTTTAATGCAAAGGAAAAATCTTACGAGAGAAAAATTTCTAAAAAAAATGTATAAATGAGCCTCATAGATGTGCAATGTGTTGCAATGAACTAGAAACAATGGAACATTTGTTTATGGACTATCCATACACATAAGAAGTTTGGAAAATCATTTTGCAAGGCCTCAACGTAACAACTCCAACAAAGATTTTTGTTGGAACCTTATACTCCACATGGAAGGCTATTCCCAAATATGTCTACTTGAAACTTTGATTGGCTAGAAATGTGTAAATCTTCAATAGCTCTTTGAGCTCCCCTTTTATAGTGGCCACCAAGGCCAAAGCT
Source organism: Pseudotsuga menziesii (assembly GCA_001517045.1). Taxonomy (NCBI): domain Eukaryota; kingdom Viridiplantae; phylum Streptophyta; class Pinopsida; order Pinales; family Pinaceae; genus Pseudotsuga; species Pseudotsuga menziesii. Next base: position 8,578 of record LPNX010014322.1, read on the forward strand.
CTCCTTCTCAAAACTATAGCCCAACATTCTTTCAAGAGTGAAAATAGTATCCTCCGTGAAGAAAAGAAATGGATAGGTACTTATATATTAAGAGACAAAAATAAGAACATCGGTCGCCCCATCAAAAATCCAGGATGGAGACTACGACATGCAGATGAAAATTTTCAGGAGTGGTGGAAGAAGCAATGAAAAGCTACGATCTTTTTTGATGGCACCTCTAAAGGGAATCCAGGGATAGCCAGAGTGGATGGAGTGATATACTCCCAGGACGGTTCAAGAAGAGATAGCTTCAGCTGGGGGTTAGGAAAAAAAGCAAACAATCAGGAAAAAATACTCGGGTTGCTAAAAGCTTGTCAGATAGCATGTGAAAATGGAATTAGAGAAATACAAGTATTCGAAGACTCTGAAATACTGATAAAAATTTTAAACATGGAGGATCATTTCAGCAATCCAACTGTCAACAAAACTTTGTAAAGGTTGTGGTACTTGTTGCTTGATTTCACCAACACTCTATTTTTCCACATTCTACGCATATCGAACAAAGAAGCAAATTGCAAAGCGAACTTGGGATGCCTATTGTCTCAAGGAGATTACAACAAAAATGATGAAGCTCCTGCATGGATCCCTATACCTCGAACTCCAATGATGTAAATAAAGGAAATTATATTTTGCATAAGTGGTCTCTTGAATACTTGTAACTACAGTTGCTTTGGCTCCGACCCAACCTATTTCTAAATAAATACAATAAGCTTTATAGTTAAAAATATATATATCTTTAAAAAGCAAAAGACTCATGATATGAATTTAATATTTTCCAACTAACCATCACATTATAAAGGAAAAATAATACATTTATTTAGTAACTTTGTATTTAAAAACTCAACATATATGACAAATAAATACAATAATCGTTATAGTTAAAAATATATATATCTTTAAAAAGTAATAGACTGAATTTAATATTTTTCAACTAACCATCATATTATAAAGGAAAAATGATACATTTATTTAATAACTTTGTATTTAAAAACTCAACATATATGACAAATATCAATTCACCTAAAGAACCTACATTGATTCTAAATAACTCTAAAGCATTTTATCACATAATAAAGGAAGAATATTGAGTACCTTAAAATTAAATTAGACAATAATATTTATATTAAATTTTAAGTAGTGTATTTGGTGAAATAAATTCTCTCTTATTAAATTAAATTTTTTATTAAAATAAATAACATTTAAAAAAATAACTTAAAATTTTGAAATCTATAAATTCATATCACTAATTATTTATTCATATTTTCTTTAAAAATATCATTCATATTATTAATTGATAGCTTTTTAATTGAAATTTTACATTTTAATAATTATGTATATATATTTTATTAACCTTATTTTCTATTTATTATTTATAAATAAACACTATGTATATACACTATTTTTTTTTTAATTATAAGGAATGTGAAACTAAAACATTTTTGTTTAAGTATTTTTTTTTTTAAATTGAAAACTTACAATTTCATTAATCAAAATCTCAAAATTACAACTTTAGCATGGTTGGAATTGCAAATTTTTAATTTGTGAAAAGGTTTTTACAAACATAGATGGCTAAGATAAAGGTTAAATAGGTATGTAACAAACCTTAAATACAAGAGAGACCTACTATAAATACTTGAATTAAAAAATATATATGAAACTTAGCAAAATATCAAAGTTGCAGGAAGTATGGCATGGTGCTTAAATTTTTCATCACGCTCATAACTAGGTCCTGATTGTTTGCATTCATTGATCACATACATTTTCCTTTCAAAGAAGGCTTTTTCAAGATTGTTTAGCTGGGATCACCCCAACCCCTATCTTATTCCTGTCTCGGTACTCAATTTTTGCCTCTTATTAGTCCTTGCCCATGGCAAGCAGGGACTCTATGAAACAACTTGTCATCGTTTTCTATTAGTTTGCACAAAAAACTAAGCATACATTACCTTTTATCCAACGTTTCTGCTATTCATTTGCACAAAAACCCAAGCATACATTTCTTTTTACCCAAAGTTTCTGCAAATTTATATAGCATACCTTTGTTTTGTCCAATCAAAAAATTATTGCTCTTATTTGGCCTCATCCCTATGCTATGCAGAGTTGATTTTAACATTTCCTATGTTTCAAGTTAGGAAGCTCATATCTATTTATGATATGTATTTTATATGTGCATAACAAGTAGATTAATACTAACTTCACGTTAGCATTACTTCATAAAATTAAATGTTAACTTGAAATTTGATATAAACGATTTCTGAAATTGTTAGATGAGTTCTCCTCTAGGCATTTTAAATATTATATTATTAAGTTTTTCATACCACTGCCTCACCACCCCAAATCATCCAAATGTCAAGACCAGGCTCAGTTGCATTCTTGAGTTGTCGATAAACTGTTCAGCCAAGGCTTATCTGCGAGATGTAGAACAGTTGGTGGCAGGGTATGGTTAAGGTACCCCCTAAGCTGAAAGGTCGTTGGTTCTAATCCCGTCGGATACCAAAAAATCCAACCATGTTAAGGGTTGGTGTGGTCCAGGCCAGGTGTGATCCCTGGGTTATTTTGACAGCTTAGATGCCCCTAGCTTGTGGTTACTTAGCCAATGGAAACCCTAATAGTTAGGGGGGTTCCACCACTTTGCCAACAAATAAAAAAAACCGTTCAGCCAAGGCCATCTGAACAAGCCAGCAACAATATTCATAGCTCCAATAAATATGCATAGTTGTGATTCAAGTGTTGTTGCACAATCTTAGTTTCTTCATTTCCAGTCCAACACATTGTCGCTTGTTGCTAAGCATACTGGTGCACGATCTCGGTTGAGTGATAGGAATACCATACCTACGATTTACTACGCACTTGAATAGCTGAGTGATAGGAATACCATACCTACGATTTACTTTTTTCAAAGTGTAAGCTGTACCTGGAATGAAGAAACATAAGGCCATACCTAGTCACCATTATATTTCTGTCTAAAATTGAGTAAGAATCCCTTTAACTAAGTTATTTGTGTGGTAATTGCATCATGCCTATAAGAAGCTAATTGCTCTAGGTGTTTTGTTGTGGCAAAATGCAAAATATGCTATTTATTTTCAAGTATATTTATTGTGGCCAGAAATCTAAAGTAGTTGGAGCTATTTTCTCTTATGAAATTCACATTAACTAAATGACCGATTCTTATTTTGGGATCATTAATTACTGACGTGTTGATGGTGTCCTGGACCATAGTGAAATCTCCTTTCCCACTATCCTTAGCCACTGTCAGCACAAGGTCTTTGCCAAAGTTCGCAGGGATCCCCTTCAGTCTTCGAGATGAACTTCCCTTCAATTTTGTGGAAGTTTTCTCTCAATTGCCGTAATTATTTGCATTACATTCAGATATCCTACCAATGCAGTGAGCACTAGGTTGAATAAAAATCTGTGCAATGCTCCAAGAAACAAACCGATAATCAATTATGTTGGTGCAACAAAATTCTAGCAAACTTTAATTATACCAGCATCAAATATCTTCTATTAAATTACACTTCACTGGTAAGCTAGTTTTTTTCTATGATTTTTCCAGCTAAAATCCTACTACTGAAAATGTTGAATCCTATTGTTGAAATTACAGATAAATTGTTGAAATTGCAAAATCCTGAGGTCATGATAATAATCTCTAAAACAAGAATTTTGGATCATTCTTTGTAATAAGAAAATAAACTCAGAAATTACAACAGAAACCTGTTACAAGCTCAGAGGACTTCCCTTTTCTGAACAAAAAAGTCGATGCTTAACCAATGAATCATCCCAATACCAAAACTTGTTTAAAAACAATTGTAAATGTTTAAACTATCTTATTTTTTAAAAACAGTAGTAAATGTTGAAACTATCTTATTTAAAGGCTTCTCGTACTCTTTTAACTTTGAACAAATTTGCAAGGTCTTCATCGAGAACCATCCTTGTGAAATCTCTTAGACTTAACTAAACTTACAAACTCACATTTCGCTTAAATTTATTGTCTCACTCAAATCAAGCTGTATGTGATAGATTTTATTAGAACCTCAATTGTTAACAATCCTTTTATAGAGTGAATGTATTTTCTAACTACTTTCATAAAATCTAGAGTTTACAATAGTAAATGACAATTCATACAATAATATATATGAAAGTAGAAAAATTGTACCTCAATCATCTCACATTCAAATTCACAGTAAATTTTGAGGGTTTTCTAATATTTTTCCAGCTAAAACTTGTTAGTTCATTCGGTTTCCTAATATTCATTGTTTTTTTCCTACTCTGACTTATGTAATAAATGCTCATCTTACCTCAATCATCTCACATTTGAATTCATAATAAAGGTTTTCTAATATTTTTCTAGCTAAAACTTGTGCAATAAATGCTTGTCGTACCTCAATCATCTCACATTCAAATTCATAGTAAATTTTGAGGGTTTTCTAACATTTTTCCAAGCTAAAATCTTACTATTGAAATTGTTGAATCCTCTTGCTGAAAATGTTGAAATTGTGGATAAATTGATGAAATTGCAAAATAAAGGTGCCCAAAGATAGTTGCAGCTGTATATTGCATACATAATATAGTAACTAAGGGTGTTCATGTACTTTCAGAATCAACCTGCATGGTTCACAGGTGGCTCAACTTTTTAAGTGCAATAGCTACAATTGTTAATTGATGGCTTAAAGTGACCTTCATCGAGAGCACACATGCATTAACGTGTGAGCATTATCACTTACGATATCCCTAGTCCCTTCTCCGATTGACACAACGTCCCCCAAAAATAGATCAGAAACTACGGAGAATAAAAATTGCTATAGTCTAATAAATGGATTTTTTAATGAGAACAAAAAATTAATAAGAATCAGGTAAATAGAGGGAGCAATGGGATGAGGAACCCAACCAACCTCTAATAGTAGCTATCGAATGAAGTAGCTCATTTCAGTTGATTCCAACCTCGAGAATAGATTGACCCAGATTCGTATAAGAAGTAATGGGAGGTGAGCCCTTATACTCAAGTTACGCATACAAGTTCAAGGACAAACTAATAACCACTAATAAAGGACACATACTTTCTTATATAATGTAAGTGCGGGTCTGAATAAAAATATCTAGGTTCCTACTATGGACGTTGTGGTACATTATTTCCAATATAGCCTAGTCCTATTGATATGATAACACCAACCGAGGAGTGTAAGTTATGCATTAAATTACATTACATGACTATTAATTGAACTTATGCATTAAATTACATTACATTATGCATTGAAGTTATGCATTAAATTGAACTTAGCACTCCATCCAGGGAGTGTAAGTTATGCATTAAATTACATTACATGACTATTAATTGAACTTTTTGCTATATTATTATATTATTTTTATAATCGAGTTTATTAAATAATGTTAATTTGTTGCATTTGTTAGGAGCAAAATTTTTATTACATGCTTTTTAATTTTGTAGTGGAATTATAGAAATTAATAGATAAGCCTCATTTCCATATTGGATTTTAATTTTAATTAAAAAATAGTTTATGCATTGAATTTTTAAACTGTTTGTTTTTTATAATTTCATTTATAAATATTAATAGATAAGCCTCATTTTCATATTAAACTTCAATTTTAATTGAAAAATAGTTTATACATTGAATTTTTAAAATGTTTGTTTCTTATAATTTAATTTAAAAAATAGATTATAAAATGTGATTTATTCAATATCAAATTAGTTTTAAATATTGTACTTACAAAAAATATTGTAAATCAATGCTAATTTTAAATCTTTATAACTAAGATAAATTGAATTGTCGCCATAGTATTACTGAGATCTAGTTGTGTCAAAAAATAATATATAAAATTGTTAAATCAATATCATATTACACTTCTAATCAGCTAAATAAAAAATAATTGAAAAAATCCATTATTTTTTAAATTATAAAATTTTAAAAAATATATTAATTAATTAATTAATATATATATATATATATATATTATAAAACTCAACTTAATAATAAATACAATTGAGCCCATTGCTCGGTTAAATAGATATTTCAGGTACTAAATATATACTTGTCAACCATTTGAGGAGACACTTCAATGATATTTTCCATGTATCTATAGTATTCAACATCCGAGTACAAGTCTACTACTATCTCTTCAAGGAACCCTTTAAAAAACTCAATGGTTTAGTCATATTGTCATGGGATTTATCACTTTGAAAATTTTATAATACTTCCTTAAGGTTATGTTCACTTAAAAAATCCACTTTAAGTTCCCCTACACCTTTGTTATTTATTATTCTCCCCCGGATTTTAAAGTGTTTACACTTATTTCCAAAACAATGATTACTAGCTAGATTGATTGGCGACTGAAAGCCTAGTTGGGCATTGAACTAAGGCATGACTACTAGTTCAAAACTGGGTTATATAACCACACTTTATGATGACCAAAATGATAAAAGGCATGCATCTTTGAAGTGATGACAATGCCGACAAAGCATGAATAAGCCATGAGCAATTGTAACATGGTAATTCAGAAATTAAACCTCCTAGGGAATTTTTGTGCATGCATGCCTGAGAGTGTAAAAAATGTCTTCACCCTAGTGATGCCCAACCCAGTCCTTCCTCTTTGATCATGAGAAAAATGCTATATGCTATTGGATCCACTACTCATGCTACCTTCTCTCTTTTTTCAATTTTACCATCCCCATAGTCACCTTTATGCAATAAATTTACCAATTCTCATAAAGCCAAGGTGCAAAGATCATTAAATCAAAGTGAAACTCCAAGCAAATTTCAAACAAAGCTGCTTTACCAAGCTGTTTTAACTCTTCAACTATTGCATAGTATTCTATTTATGATGGCAGAGATGTGCTGCCTTTAGCAGCCCCTCTTGTTTGATATTCAAATTAACAACAAACATTGATGTGAAGATCCAAATTTAAAACCCCTCACATAAGTATTAATGAGTTAATGTAAAAATCCAAATTTAAAAGCCTTCATCGCGATAACTTTGACAACATAACACATCATTTTATTTTAAATAAAAGAAAAAACTACTCAGTAAATTAAACTCTTCGTCTCAATAATAAGGGTAAAATGTTGGAGGATCCATCATTTCATCCACCCTTAGCCTTCATATTAAACACAAAGATAATGAGGATCCATATCTCTCGAACCTATAACGTTCGTGTTAACCAAAAGGACCAATTGAAAACTTTACATGGCATTGTAATGAAGCTAAGCAGTCGCACAAGTATGTAATGAAACCCATGAAAGGAAAGGGGATAATTCAAAGTCTTAAAAGGTACCAAAGATATATCAATTCAGCACGCTCCCTTTTGTCAATTGCAATTGATCAACATAAGAGGAAAATATATAGGAGAATATGTTTTATTTTATTGTGGTTACAACATATAAGCATAAATTATTTGAAAACAATGATCATGAAGGAAGGTAGACGACATGTTACGTTGTTCCTGACAATATATGATCAAAGGTTAAGTCTTCACAATCATTCATACTTCAGATTCTGAAAAACAACATCGTTATGAAAAGGGATGCACTTGACTAATTTATTTCACTTCATGGAATTTTTAGAAAAGAAAAAGAGACATAAGGAAGATACATGCTTAACCAAAGGATTACACTGAACAAAAATGCATTAACTCATATAAGTAGCCAAATACTAACAGAGGAATGGGAATCGTTTAACCCAAGTATATATTTTTTATGAAGATGTGAAAAATACATCATGAGCATGGATAAAATAAATGCAAGCAAGTTCTTAGTCCGTGACAGTGCATGATAAGCAAGGCATTGTAAAATTAAAAATATTACAAGTGGGAATTGATGGATGAAGAAGAAGCTAAGGCTTTGACTCTTTCCTCAATATTCCCAAGTACTCAAATACATTGTCCATCTCCTCAAAGTTCGAGAGTGAGATTTAGGATGATATCTTAAATGAGACGGTCGATCCTTCTACTTGTTTTATGAACCAAAAATAAACTTCAGTTCCTTACTGGATATATGTGAAACCTACTATTCTTTTCTTGATGTCGGATATGGATGAGATAATAGGCCTTCCTTATATATTATTACTTAAAAAAAATAGACATATAAGCTAAAGTTTTCCAGATAAGACATATGGTGTGCGCTATTTGATTTTTTATTTAAAAATATACAAAATTAAAAGAAGAATATTACTTACTTAAACTATTACACAAATTCCTATTATAAAATAGATAGATGCTAAAGAACAATGTTTTGTCGGATATTAAATACAGCATATTCTATTTAAAAATATACAAAATTAAAAGAAGATTATTACTTAAACTATTACACAAATTCCTATTATAAAATAGATAGTTCCTTCATAAAGATGAAGGAAACTCATCATTCACTTTCTTGTACCACAAGATGCATAAAAAATATTTTGTCACGTGTAGTGGATGGCCATATTGTTGCCTCAAACTTGAAAAATTAATATAGCTCTATTTGACTTACATCATTCACTATTTATTAAATGTCATGTGGTCAAGAAATGTCTATTATCGCTTCCATGCTTCTCAGATTTGTGTAATTTTAATAATTGTAACCCAATAAACCAGCGCGCCTAAATTCATATGGATTGATTTGCACCTGTGGTCAGGTGGCTGATTAGTACCCTGGCGCGGTACAGACCCAGGTTCGATTCCCGGCTCGTGCAGGTTGTGTTTCTTGTTTTGTCTGTTTATCTAAATCTGTAGTTGTTCGATTATGCACGTCGTTTCTCCTACTGAGTAGTAATGTTGAGTATAAAAGGTTGAAAATGTAAAATGTTTAACCTTTATTTTTATGTTGTAAATAACAACAAATTAAAATACATTTATTTATCTTAAAAACCATTAAAAATAATAATATAAAAAATTAAAAATAAATATATCCAATTCAAAATTTCGCTCATAAATAATGTTTTTTCAATAGAGTATCATTTCATTGAGATGATAAAAAATATAACTACCAAACTTCAAAGCAATTTGTGAAGAAGGAAATAACTATTCATATTCCTAACTGTTTAATTTTCAACAATGTAAGCATTTTAAGTAAATGGATGGAAAGACTATTTTAAGTAAGTTCTTCTTAGGCCAGGTACCAACAACTATGGAGAATTTGAAGTTATTGTATTGTAGATGAAAGTTGCTTTAAAATGGTGATGAACCTATCTGGGACTAAAAGAGCTCTGTAACTAGGGTTTCTATTTTTTCACTCTCGGCTTTCTTCTTTCCATGGCTTCCCCTTCAGGCTGAGGGTCGAAGGGGTAGCTCTCTCTTGATGCATGGCTGAAAAAAGGCCATTGATGTAGCTTTTGATGCAGCTCCAAAGTCATTCATGATATGGACTCACGCTTTGTAAAGCTTATCACAACCCGAGAGGTAAAGCTATCTCCTACATCTTCAAAAAGTAAGATAATCGCCATTACTGAGTTACTTCATTGTGTTATGGTACTCTCCAAAATCCATAGAAATATTGTTGAATAAAAATTGAAGGCCACTGATAAAAGGTGACGTGATTCAAATTTTTTTATGGAAAAGACTTGTTTGCCTTCTTATTTGAACACAAAGAAGTGAGAGACATCATCTTCTAGAATGGTCCATACTTTGTTATATATATATATATATTAAATATCAATATTAATTATTAATATTAATACATATTGATATTCATAATTAATAATTAATAAATAGTTATTAGTAAACTATTCTAAAATGACGCATCCTTTCATGGATGGTATCCAAAGTGTCTTTCCAATATATATATATATATATATATATATATATATATGGCACTCACCTTGTAATCTTTCATCATCATTCATTTTTAATATTTATTTTATATTTTCAATATGGAATTATTTTCCATTGGTTGATTATTCAACTAAGTAATCATTGAGAATATCGGGATACATATATTATATTGGTATCAGAGCCAACCCTTCCTAGGGCTTTTGCTGATCTCTCGCTTGTGGCCAAAATGTTCAAGGTTTCCATGAATTTAGGTCTTTGACCTCACAATGGCTTTTAGCCATCCATATTCAGACTTTCTCTCGTAAAAATTGGTTTTTGACCAAAAATTGGCCTTTGGCCATTTGAATTTCATTGAAGAAGTATTAATTCCACTCCAAATATGAAGCAAGAATGAGAGGGAAAAACAAAACAAAAAAGAATTATGAAGAATAAAAAAAAACAATAAGAATTATCAACAAAAGAAATAAAAGGGGAAAAGTTAAAAAACATAATTCATAAAACCACCCATGGTTTTACAAAATAGCCCATAGTTTTACTTACAATATTTAAATTATAAACGAGTTTTATAAAGCATGCTTTGAGGACAAAGCATCATGAACCGGAAGGCAATATATATATATATATATATATATATATATATATAT
>LPNX010014343.1:0-84074 GCA_001517045.1 Pseudotsuga menziesii
AGCAGTATATTTATGCTAAAAACATATATCTAGATTAATGCCTTATAAACTCTTACTGGTTCAAAATTTACCTGTCAATCCTGTAAGATCCAGAAAATCCAGCTAAGTTAGTAATCGCTAAGTAAGCCCCAGTTAGAACGTAACTTCTCACCTACTTGACAAAATTAGTTCGACAGTAAACTAGAAGTAAATGAATGCAGATCATACACTTAACATATAAAAAATTAATGTGTATTAGTTATTATATGTTTGAATTCAATTATTATTATGCTAACTGTCTCATTATCCGCTAGCTGTTAGTGGTTATCAAACTGCGACTCTAGACAATTTATTTTACATCAATTTTTTTTTAATTTTTGTGAAAATTTGGGGTTATGACATGTGGTATTAGAGCACAAGGTTCAAACACTAGGCCTTGATGAAGCCCAACTTGCTTTTAAAAAACAGTGAATTTAAATTATTTTGTTGATGTTATTTTCTTTTAAATGTTATTCAATAGAGAAATTGTTTTTGAAGTTTAACAGTAGGTATGGAAAGGCTAGAGGAATATGAGGAAGAGGAATCTCCATTTAATAAACAAGAGAACTTAACAAGAGACCCTATACAAGAATACCTAACCAATAATTCCTCATAACTGTTACAAACAACAAAAGACCTAAAATCTGAAATGGAATCTATTAAACGAGAGAATGAAAGGATTCTGAGGGCTTAGGAGGAGCTAAATCAGATCCTAATAGAAATTTTTCAAACTGAGGGAAGAGGAAAAAGAGCTGATTCAGAAGATACAAGTCATCAACATAAATATAAAAAGAGTAAACAGACTAAAAATGAAAGCAACTCATCTTCAGAGGTATTTGGTGATCAACGTAATTTTCATTCCACTAGTGATAGTAGTTATGAGAACCATTATACTAAAAAGAGAAAATATAAACCCTACGAGGAAATTTCTGGAGAGTTTAAAAAGATTAAACTAACAACATTCAATGGATAGACTGAGAAGGGGCAGGAAGCGGAATCCTGGTTATCTGGGATGAAGAAGTACTTCCAGATTTATAGCTATTCTAACCAATTAAAGGCTAGAATGAATATCTACAATCTTTCAGGGAAGGCTGATATATGGTGGCAAGACTTGAAGAGAGTGAAGGGAATAAAAGATAAGAATGTAAATTGGAGTACCTTTAAGAGGTACTTTAAAAAGAATTTTTTGTCTGAGTAGTACTATGAAGAGAGAGCAAAAGAATTCTATGAGCTTAAATTAGGATCAATGACTATGAAATATATGAACAACAAGTTTTTAAGTCTGCTTAGGTATGTGCCATACCTTGTAGATGAAAAACCAAAGGTACAATGATTATTCAGCTATCTACCTTATCATATTAAGGATTGGATTGAGTATGACAATCCAAAAACTCTGGAAGAAGCTATGAGGAAAGCCAATTTCTTTTATGAACAGAATCGGAAGAAGGAGAGCATGGCCAACTGGAAGGCCAAGAAGAATAACAACCATTATGATAAAAAGAGGAAAGAATTTGTGCCCAATCAAGATTCTAAAAAAAATAAGGCCAAACATTTTGCTAACAATAATTTCCAAGGCAATAAGAATAATTCACCAAGCAATCAGAACAATTCAAAGGGTAAAGAATCTGCTAATAACCATGCTAATTACACAGAAATTTGAACGCAAAGAACCTATAAAGTGCTAGGAGTGTAATGGCCCACATTATGCCTCAGTCTTTGCTAATAAAAAAAAGAGTGTCAGTAATATTCATACCATACATGAGGAAATGACTGTTGGATATTTAGCAAGGACGATGCCTAGAATCAATGTAGCCTTGGAGAATCGACAAGCAGAATATCAAACTTCCATGGTGGAAGTAGAAGGTATGATAAACCCAACCCCTATAGCTATTTTAATTTATCCAGGAGCTAGTCTCAGTTATATTTCACCTAAAATGGTAGAACAATGTAAGTTGCCTGTTGAAAAATTTGAAAATTCTTGGTTGGTTCAGTTCGCCACTGGTGAAAAAAGGAAGGTAACTTGTTTTGTAAAAGAATGTGCAGTAGTTATGGAACAATTTGAAACTATTGTAAAGATTAATGTATTAATTCTTGGTTCTTATGACTTACTAATCGGTATGGATTGGTTAGAACAACATAGGGCGATTTTAAATTGTTATGATAAAACCATTACATGTATAAATAATGATGGAAAATCAATAAGTGTAAAGGGAATCCATAGAAAAACTACCATAAGGAAGATTTTTGCTCTGTAGCTTAAGTGGGCTATTAGGAAGGGTTATAAAGCTTATGTAGTAAGAATAACTGATGAGGAGAATCTAAATAAGATAGACAAATTAAAATTGGAAGACATACCAGTTTTAAGAGAATATGCTGATGTATTTCTAGAAGAAATTTCGGGACTACCTCCGAAAAGGGAACTAGATTTTACCATTGAGCTAGCACCTGGTGCATTACCCAGCTCAAAGGCCCCTTATCAAATGAACATACTTGAACTTAATGAATTAAAGTCACAATTAAAAGAACTTATTGACAAAAAGTATATTCGACCTAGTGTGTCTCCCTTGGGGGCACCTGTCATCTTCGTTAAGAAAAAGGACGAAACGATGCGACTTTGCATAGATTACCGTCAGTTGAATAAAATGACTATTAAAAATAGATACCCATTGCCTTGCATAGATTATCTATTTGATCAACTACGTGGAGCCACGGTGTTCTTGAAAATTAATTTAAGGTCTGGATATCATCAAGTTAGGATTAAAGATGAAAACATCTTTAAAACAACTTTTAGAACTCGATATGGCCACTACGATATTGTCATCATGCCATTGGGGCTTACTAATGCCCAACTGTTTTTATGTGTTTAATGAACAACGTTATGCATAAGTATCTAGATAAGTTTGTGGTCATTTTTATCGACAACATATTAATCTATTCAAAAATTGAAGAAGAACATAAAGAACATTTAAAAATTGTTTTGCAAGAGTTACGAGATCATCAACTCTTTACAAAATTTAGTAAATGTGATTTCTTTAAGGATAAGATTCAGTGCTTAGGTCATGTGGTGACTAAGGAAGGGATTTCGGTGGATCCCGAAAAGATAAAGGCGATTGAAGATTGGTCGGTTTCTAAGGATGTAATTGATGATCTATCCTTCATGGGAATTACTGGTTATTACCGGAGGTTCATTGAAGGTTTTTTGAGAATCACGAATCCGATAACTTCTTTGCAGAATAAAGGAAAGAAATTTGATTGGAACTAGAAATGCGAGGATAGCTTTAAAAAGTTAAAAACTTTATTAACCAGCACACCTATTTTAAGAATATATTATCCAAATAAAGAATTTGTAGTGTGCAATGACACCTGCAATGAAGGTTTAGGTGGTGCTCTGACTCAAGAAGGGCATGTTATTTCCTATGAGTCAAGGAAATTAAAAATTCATGAAACGAATTATGCAACTTATGATCTGGAATTAGCTGTTGTTATACATGCTCTAAAGATGTGGTGTCATCACCTAATTGGCAGAACATTTATTCTAATGACTGATAATACATGACTAAAATATATGTTAGATCAGCCTAATCTAAATGCTAGATACGCTAGGTTGCTAGCTTTCCTAAGTGAGTACGATATAGAAATCCAACACATTAAAGGGAAAGAAAATAAAGTTGTTGATGCATTATGTAGGAACGCAAGGCTGAAATTCACAGCAGTTATCAGTACTTATACAATAGATTTAGATGAACATCTTAAAGTGGTGATAGAACAATATGAAATTTACCAAAACTTACAAGCTAAAACAAAAGAAAATCCAACAGAAAGCTTAAGTAAAGTGTACAGTTTGAATGCAAAAGAATTTATACTATATAAAGATCGAATGTATGTACCTAATTGTTAGTTTTTCAACATTTAGCTACCATATCATTAGGATATTTAACTGAGAGAATAAAAAGCACAACAATTAAACACAAGAGACAATGAACACAGTGTTTTTATTCGGGGAAACCATAAATGGAGAAAAACCCGCAACTTCCTCTGAGATATAATTAGCACCAAAGTGAAACCCAAAAATAGTAAGACAATCTCTTGACAGCAACAAGCCCTTTCCTCTAGCCCCAGCGTCTTTCTCTTCCTCAACTATGCACTACACTTGAGTGTGTATGAGTTGTTTGTTAAATATAGAGTCCAACTCTCTATTTATACTAATCCCAACATGACTAAAACCCTACGAGGGCCGACCTTTACTAGGACAGTCTAATAACCCTAGTGCCCCGGAACTGCAGGGACTTTAACCCTTAGACAATCGAAGGGTTACCCACTATTACTTGACATGACTTGTTTACATTATTGATTCTCCTGATCGAAACATCGAGGCATGACAACATGACTTAATTACATTATAGATACATCCTAGAATAAACATTAGGTTACAATACATAAGACACATATATGAATACATTTCGAAGTTACAAATACATCAACACTCCCGCTTAACTAGGAAGGTATTCTTTCGACACAATTTTCAGCACTGGTCTTCTTCTCTGGATCATCTGCATCTTCAAGTCTTCTTAGTCTTCAATCATCTTCATCTTCAGGTCATCTTAGTGTTCAAGTCATATTCATCTTTGGATATAGATCATCTCTCGATCTGGATCATCTCTTGACATCATCACTAGATCTGGATCTTCCCTTGATCTAAATCATCTCTGGAGCATCAACTATGGATTTAGATCTTCCCTCAATCTGGATCATCTCTACTGGATCATCAATACTGAATCTTCACTGGTGTTATCTCATGATTCTTCTCATCATAGGAAGTTCTATAGAGCCAATACTTTTTCATGTTGGATGTAGGCCTAGCCATCATGTAGGTCTTCGCCCAACACTTACATCTAATCATGTAGGAACTAACCTATAATCATATCATAAAGGCACGCCCAACACTCACATCTGACCATGTGGGAACCAATCCCACAACCCTGTCAGAAAGGCCCAACACTCACATCTAGCACATACGAGGAACCAATCCAACATGTATGTCTAGAAAGGCTCTACACTTATATCTAGCACATACGAGGAACCAATCCAACATGTATGTCCTGAAAGGATCTGCACTTACATCTGGCACATGTGAGGAACCAATACAACATGCACATCCAGAAGGGCCCTGCACTTACATCTGACACATGTGAGGAACCAATCCAACATGCACATCCAGAAGGGCCCTGCACTTACATCTGACACATGTGAGGAACCAATCCAACATGCATGTTCAGAAGGGTGTGCACTCACATCTGACCTGGTAGGAACCAAATCCTACACCCTCTGTAGAATGGTCCCCAGTCCCAGACTGAGCTACCTGGTAACTGACCAGGTTCCTCCATTCCCAGAATGGCAATCAGCACTCATATCTGACATAGAAGGAACCAATCCTCTCACCGTGACAGAATGGCTCAGCCCTTACATCTAACCATGGAAGGAACCAATCCTCTCACCATATCAGAATGGCTATGGGACTCATCACTTTCCCTTGGAGGAAATATCGATTTGGAGAACACCAAGCTTCTCCTTGAAGTACTCGAACTTCACCCTAGCCAATGGATTTGTCAACACATCAGCTATATGTTCCTCCGTTGCAACATACTGGAGCTTCACTGCTCCCCTCTGCACCATATCCCTGACATATTGATACTTGATCTTGATATGCTTCGACTTGTCATCGAACACTGGATTCTCTGACAACTTCATGCAACTCTGGTTGTCATAATGTATACAAGTAGCATCCATTTGGAGATCAAATAAATCAAAAAGTAGCTTCCATAGCCATACTTCCTCACAACTATATGAACAAGCTGTGACATACTCTGCTTCAGCTATACTTAGTGCCACATAGGATTGCTTCCTGTTAAACCAAGAGATCACTCCTGATCCATATTGAAGAAACAACCTGAAGTGCTCTTCCTATCGATGGAAATGCCTACCCAATATGAATCAACATAACCCTCTAGGTTAATATTCTGATTCACATCCTTCTTGAGCCCATAATCAATTATACCCCTTAGGTACCTTAGAATATGCTTTGCAGCAATTAAGTGAACATTTCTTGGATCTCTCAAGAACTGGCTCAAGGTGTTCACAACAAAGCAAATGTCTGGTCTTGTGTCCGTGAGGTACATCAATGACCCAATCATCTGACGATACATCGTAGCATCAACCGACTCTGATGAAGCATCACTCAATAGCTTCAGGTTTGATTCCATACGTTTGGCCATAGCCTTGCAGTCCATCATCCCAAACCTCTTCAAGATCTCTACTACATACTTCCCTTGTCCAAGGAAGATTCCATCTGTACTTTGCCACACCTCCATACCTAGAAAGCAATGCATCATACCCAAGTCCTTCATTTCAAACTCGGCAGCAAGCTTTCTCTTCATATTAGCAATCAACCCATCCATACCTGTTACAAATAGATCATCTATATACATTAGAAGCATCACTGGGTGGCCATCCTCAACCTTGTAGTAAAAGTTGGAATCTGCTTTACTCTTAATAAAGCCCATACTAGATAGAAAGCTGTTGATTCTACCATGCCAGGTCCTGGGTGCCTGTTTCAAACCATACAGGGCTTTCTTCAATCTGCACACATGAGACTGTCTATCATGTGTCACAAAACCGAGTGGCTGTTCAACATGCACTTCTTCTTCTACTACATCATTCAAGAAAGCAATCTTCCATTTCATTACTACAACCAAAGCAAGTACTAACCTGATCGAAGTGTATCTGGCTATAGGAGCAAAGGTTTCTTCATAATCTATTCCTTCCTTCTATGAAAATCCACGAGCTACAAACCTTTCCTTATATTTCTCTATGCTACCATCCGTAGCATGCTTGATCTTGTAGATCCATTTGGAAGTTACAACTGACTTCCCTTCTGGTCTTGGGACAACATCCCAAACATCTTTCTGCATGATTGATTGATATTCTTCGATCATCGCATCCTTCCATTCTTTTTTCTCTGCCGCCTCTTCATAACTGGAAGGTTCTTCTTTGATAAAGTCACATAGTAAGGCTACATATCCGGAGCAAGATATGGTTCTCTTTCTTTCTCTGTGATTTTCTTCTGGAGCCCCATATCTTTCTGCGCCTTGGATAATTTCTCGAACCCAAGCAGGTTTCCTCTTGTGAGGATTCTTCTCCTGAGGTGGATCTATGGGTATTTTTGGTTTTTCAAATTCTCTATCTTCTTCTTGAATTTATTCATTCATGGTTGTCTCATGAATTCTGGGAGCTTCGGATTCTTCAGGTTCTTCAGCAGGTCTCTTTATGGATTTGTTGTAAGCTGTGCCTTCATCAAATGTTACATCCCTATTAATGTCGATCTTCTTGAATCCTAGGAAGTATATTCTGTAACCCTTTGAGCTTTCAGAGTATCCCACAAATATACCCTTCTTTCCTAAAGGATCTAGTTTTGTCCTTTTCTCTTTTGGTATGTGTATGTACACTGGATAGCCAAATATTCTAAGATGGTTGACTTCAGGTCTCTTGCCGGAGAAGACTTCTTCAGGAGTCTTATTTTTGAGTACTCTATGTGGAGTACAGTTCTGTACATACACTACTGTTATGGCAGCTTCTGCCAATAGATGCATAGGAAGATCCTGATCATGAAGCATTTCTCTTGCACCTTCCATGATAGTTCTATTCTTTCTTTCTGCAATCCCATTCTGTTGTGGATTGTAAGGAGTGGACAACTCCCTCTTCATCCCTTATTCTTTGCATAGATCTTTGAATTCATTTGATGTGAATTCTCCGCCATTATCTGATCGAAAGGTATTGATCTTCTTTTCTGTCTGGTTCTCAATCAAGGCTTTGAATTCCTTGAACTTGCTGAACACTTCATCTTTATTCTTCATGAAGTAAATCCATGTTTTCCTATAAAATTCATTAATAAAAGAAACATAATATGCATACTCGCTTAGTGAACTTGATGACATTGGACCACATACATCGGAGTGGATGATTTCCAAGATCCCTTTTGCTTTGCTCTCACTACTTGGAAATGTCTTCTTTGTATTCTTTCCTTTCGCACATGCTTTGCAGACTCCTTCATTTTTTGCTTGGATTTCTGGAAGACCTTCAACAACTTTTCTTGCAAGTGGTAGTGCTCTATAGTGCACATCTGAAAGCCTTCTATGCCATAATTCATTTGGCTCTACTTTGTCATGGACCATAGCTTGTTTTGAATGGCCCTTTAGTTTGTATAAACCTCCTTCTTGTTCTCCAATCACTATTGCATCGTCAATAGTCTTTCCTCTTGGCCACATAATGACTTGACCATCTATGAATGCGCCTCTCATGCCTTTTGCATCCAGTGCCGATATGGATAGAGGATTCTTCTTTAATCCTAGTACAAATAGAACACCCTTCATTTTTATAGACTTTCCAAAGTGTAGATTGTAGGAGGATTCACCACTACCTTTTATTGGATATTGGTAGTCATCTCCTAGCTTCACGTTATGGGGTGAGTTATGTTCAGATAGATTCTCAATGCATTCCATGAAGCCTGTCATGTGCTTGGAAGCCCCACTATCAATAAGCCAATCCTTGCTCCCATGTGTGACAGTTCCTGTGAGAGCGAAAATTAGAACATATTCATCTTCACTTTCTTGCTTTGTTCTCTTCCTTGGAGGATCATCATCCTCAGCAGTGTGAGCATGATGTTTTCTTTTGGACTTATTCTTCTTGTTGGATCCATTCTTATTCATAGGACAATGTCTAGCAAAGTGGCCTATTTCATCACATGTATAACATCTGAGTTTAGATGAACCTTTCTTGTGAGAATGCTTACCTTGGTGATGATACTTTTCCCTTCTTCCTTTCCTTGAGTGTACTGTGAGACCTTGATCTTCACTTCCCATATTCTCTTCTCAAGTTGCTATCTGAGCTTCTTCTTGAGAACATTCTTTCCACATTCTGGTGAACTTGACCAACTTCTTTCTAGAACAAATTCCTTGGATGAAAGAATCCCATGACCTAGGAAGGCCATTCTCCACTTCTTCATCTACAACTTCTAGATGTTATTTGATCTAGGAGACCCTTGTAAAGTATGACTAGATGGTCTCCTCATTCTGGATCTTGACATTCTTCAACTGGTTCCTTAGAGTCATCTTCCTATTGATGTTATTTCCTTCAAACAGTTTGGTTAGGGCATCAAACATAGCTTTAGGTGTCTTGAGAGAGGACACATGTGGGATAAGGTGATCCTTGATAGAATCAGAAATGATCCTCTTTGCCATAACCATTCTCTTATTATGTAAGGCCTTTTCCTCATCTCCCTCTGGAACTGGAACCTCCTCTTGGATATAGGAGTCCAACTCATTTTCTTCCAGGACCAGGGAGATCCTATACTTCCATGCTCGAAAGTTATCAGCTCCCTCAAGCTTTTCATCAAGCTTGGTATGATGAGACATCTTAACAGATAACCTTAAATGGAAATACAGAAGATTATAGATCTTACTAGAGTCAAGATGTCGAATCTAAAACTTGAGCTAAAATTCTGTAGAGCTAGTTCAGGAGCAAATTAGGGTTTTACTTTTCGAGAGTTCTGTCCACCCAAATGCCTTGAAATTTGTCCCTAAATTCGATTTTGGGGAGGATATCAATTCAAGCCTGGGATCACTAAAAATTTCCTCTTCTATGAAAAGCCCAAATTTTGGACAGTAGTGACAGGTCCAAAATTGAAAAACCTCATAATTGGATTCTGCTTCGACAGAAAGATGCGCCCTAAGGAGGAGAGTTATTCCACCTTGATTTTGCTGAAAATTTGTGGAGGAAGATCCACAAACTAGGAATCCCTAGTTCCCGCAACTGCACAGTGTCTTCTTCTCAAGTTAGCTCTGATACCATGTTAGTTTCTCAACATTTAGCTAGCATATCATTAGGATCTTTAACTGAGAGAATAACAAGCACAACAATTAAACACAAGAGACAATGAACACAGTTTTTTTCCTTAGGAAAACCATACATGAATAAAACCCTGCAAATTCCTTTGAGATAGAATCAGCACCAAAGTGAAACCCAAAAATAGTAAGACAATTTCCTGACAGTAGCAAGCCCTTTCCTCTAGCCCTAGTGTATTTCTCTTCCTCAACTATGAGCTACACTTGAGTGTGTATGAGTTGTTTGTTAAATAGAGAGTCCAGCTCTCTATTTATACTAATCTCAACATGACTAAAACCCTACCATAGCCGACCTCTACTAGGAGATTCTAATAACCCTAGTGCCCCAGAACTGCGAGGACTTTAACCCTTAGACAATCAGAGGGTTACCCACTATGACTTGACATGACTTGTTTACATTATTGATTCTCCCGATCAGAACATCGATGCATGACAACATGACTTAATTACATTATATATACATCACAGAATGGACATTGAGCTACAATACATAAGACACATAGATGAATACATTCCGAAGTTACAAATACATCAACACTAATGTACCTAAAGTTAAGTTATTAATTTTGGATGAAATCCATAAAACTCCATACTCAGGTCATCTAGGCTATCAAAAGACTATAACTATGTTAAGAAAATAATATGTTTGGCCAAACATGAAGACTGAACTGGCAGAGTATATTGCTAGGTGTTTTAAATGTCAGCAGGTAAAAACTGAACATCAACATCCAGCTAGATTACTTCAACCGTTGCCCATTCCTAGCTGGAAATGGGAGATAATTAGTCTCAATTTTGTTACTGGACTGCCCAAAAATCAAAATTTAAATGATTCTATCATGGTAGTGTTCAATAATTTAAGTAAACCAACCCACTTTATACTTGTTAAAACTACGTATAAAGCTGCAAACATAGCTGATATCTTTCTAAAGCAAATTTTTCGACTGCATGGAATACCGAAAGTTATAATCTTTGATAGAGATCCTAAATTTACAGGTAACTTTTGGAAATATTTTTTTAAAGAATTAAACACTACACTAAATTTTAGTACTTCGTTCCATCCTCAAACAGATGGACAGACCGAAAGATTAAACCAAGTACTGGAAGATTTATTAAGAATGTATGTGAAAGACCAACCAGGTAAATGGGATGATTATTTGCATCTCGTAGAATTTGCTTATAATAATAATTATCAAGCATCAGCAAGATTTAGTCCTTTTGAAATCTTGTATGGAAGGAAATGTAATACTCCTATCTCTTGGAGTAATCCTGTGGATAGATTAGTATTAGGTCCTGAACTATTAAAGGAAATGGAATAAATTGTTAAGCAGGTACAAAGTAATCTGAAAATTGCGCAAGATCGACAGAAAAGTCAAGCAGACCTTAAAATAAATCCAAAGGAGTTCCATGTAGGTTAACATGTGTTCATCAAGGTGAGGCCCAAAAAGAGCTCTTTGCGATTGGGTAGTTGTGTAAAACTAGCACCTCGTTACTGTGGTCCATTTGAAATACTGTCCAAGATTGGACAAGTAGCTTATTAATTAGCATTACCACCAAATTTAAGAGTACATAATGTTTTTCACATTTCTCTATTAAAGAAATATGTTCATGATGCTACTCATGTTGTTAACTGGAATGATGTACATGTGGAACTAGAAGGAGCTTTCCTGGTGGAATCAGGTTGTATCCTCAGGCAGAGGGAGATCACACTTCCGAATCACACCATTGGTCAGGTGAAGGTGAAATGGAAGCAACTTAGTCCGGAGGAAGCCACCCGCGAATTGGAAAGCAATATGTGGGATGCATATCCATTTTGTTCCATGGAAATTCTGAGGACGAAGAATAAATAACATCGAGGACGACGTTATACTTTAAGGGGGTGTGTATGTCACATGCCCCAATTTCGCAAAAATAATTTTATATTATTTGATGTTATTTGAGCACAATATGTTAAATTTTATGCTAAGTTGTAATTGATTACTCAGCAAAGTCAAGGATATTTAATGTAATTCTGAATATTTTATTTATATATAAATAAAGGAGGAGACAACAACTTAGGAGAGCTATTAAAAGAGTGTTTACTGGTCAAATTGGTGGAGGTTACTGGGTGGAGATCAAACTGACATGTGGAAACATCCTCAAACCACTTCCAACTGTTGCAGGTGGAAACCTCCCTACATTTAGGGTCATGATTCCCCAATAAAGTGAAATCAGAGCAGGTGGCTCAATTAATGAAAACTGACCCAAAAGACCTACGAAATCTTTATAAAAATTCCCATTGAAGAGACCTGAGGCTACTCATTCCAAAGAAGTGATCATTCAAGTGAATGAATGTACTTCAGAGAAATTCAATGGAAGGGAATTGTGGAAAGTTTTGAGGGGATAACTACTGATTGATCTAGTGCATCTTTTAATTTGAATGATCTTACTACTGAGAGCAGAGTGTTTTACTGAGATATTGGACTAGTCTAATGTTTTCATTCTCCACCAGTTCTCAGCCAAGAAGAATAGGAATAGGCTCAGGGGTCTTGAGGAAGCATTGTTTGAGCACTCTCCAGGATATTGGTAGGAAGGAACGCCCTCCTAACGCTGTTGTCATCTGTCCTAAATAGGTTCTACATTATTTTGTTTTATTGTGTTAGACAGATAAATCTGAGTCTGAGTGTTATATGAACGTTAAATATTTAGTTTGTAAAATGTTAGAATCTAGTAGTCTCTTTAAATGATTGAAGAAATGTATTTGATTTAGAAAATTAATGTGTTAGAATGGAAATAATTTCTAGACTTTGTTTTTCCACACCTAGAAAACTAGGCCATACTCCAACACAGTTAGAATATCTTAAGTAGATGAAAGAAAATGATAAGAGATCAAATAGAATAGATAGGGTTCTTCATTTTGTAGATAATAGAGTAATTTATTTCAGTGTGTAAGCTATTATTAAAAGGAATGGTGTTCTGAGTATTTATGTTTATTGTTTTAACAAGCTTATCTATGTAAAAATATTGGAAAAGAAATAGCAGTACTACAATAGAGTTATAGTAAAGATTTATATTGATACAATAAAAATTATATGAGTTACAGACTACAGTAAGTATCTAAAAGAAGGGTTTAACCACACTTATATCTTTTAGCTTAAGACATATTATTTTACATATACTAGAATAGGATTATGTTACAAATACTATTAATGAAGAAATAATCAAAGTTCAGAGTTAATGTTTTTAAACATTACATAACTCTGAATCTTTACTAATTAACAGAGTAATAAACAAAAAATTTAAGTGTAAATAGTAAATACAATGAAGCTAAGAATTTACCTATTCCAAGAACAATCATTTTCCAAACAAGCTCTAAATCTGTGTAAGTTTCACTTGAGGGTCTAAACCCTAGTTCTATTTTCTTTCTTTATACAAAAGTATTCTTTAAAACAGAATAAGAAAATTAAACTAAGAATACTGTAAGTATGTACTAGACTGGGTACAGTCTTATATTAAGAACATATAGTATTTTGATAATCCTTTTATTTAAAAGAAAAGAAATGTTTTTAACAAAATAAATAATTCCAATACTATTATAACAACGAGAAAGAAGTAACAGAAACCAATGCATAATTAAGAAATTTTAAGAATATATTTACATAAGGGTCCCTTTATAGTAAACCCTAATATTCTATCCTAACTGAAGAGCATAAACATATAAAAATTTACCTTACGACTAAATTTATAGTCTTCACATTATCTTTATTTATTTACAAGAAAAATATTAAAACGAATAATTACCATTATTAACAATCGAGGAAGGGAAGACTCAAATTACACAGAGTCATAATTTACAGGTTATAAAACTAATGTATAAACGAGACAGAGCTCAAACTTTAAAATCCAGAAAATCCAGCTAAGTTAGCAATTGCTAGGTAAGCCCCAATTAGAACGTAACTTCTCACCTACTTGACAAAATCAATTCGTTAGTAAACTAGAAGTAAATGAATGTAGATCATACACTTAACATATAAAAAAAATAATGTGTATTAGTTATTATATGTTTGAAGTCAATTATTATTATGTTAAATTTCTCATTATTTGCTATCCATTAGTGGTTATCAAACTATGACTCTAGACAATTTATGTTACATAAAAAAATTTTAATTTTTGTGAAAATTTGGGGTTATGACAGATAAGATGCTTTAAAGGAAACTTTTGGCTGTTAGATTCCCTCATTTTCTAGAGGGGATTCAGCTGCAAAGTCTCCATCCAATGTTCCATATTTTAAGGGTATTAAGCCAGGTTCTTCAATTAAAGGTGCTTCTCTTCTTTAAGTGATATAAGTTAAAGATGTGGTTAGATCTATCAATGACTCAATGGTTCTCAACCCCAAAATTTGTATCGTGCTAGAAGATTCAAAATGGAGATATCATGCTCTATCTAGGTTTATAAAGTATCATCAAAAAATGTTTTTAATAACATTAAAGCCTTCAAAGATGAGGCCTTGATCTGTTTTTTTGACAAAGATTGGCCAAACTGCGATCCTTTCATGAGCTGGATAAGTGACAACTAGACAAAAAAATTATTGGTAAGATTGCATGTTTCAAGGATTTTCATAGTTCATTACAATGAAGTTGAAGATATGAAGAGAGTAATGGAAGAAGGGTCCTCTATTTGGGGTGGGGCTGGTTCTTCTTGGTGACTTGGTTCCCATAATTAAAACCATCTTCCATATTTTTCTAGGTGACAGTCTCGAGTTTATCCTTTCCTTTATGGGAAGATGAGGTCATGGAGAAAATTGGTAAGGCCTTAGGTAAGTTTATTGGGTTTATATAAGTAAGAAAGATGGTAGCTTCTTCTATTAAACATGAATACGTGTACAACAACAACAAGAAGAATTCCCTTATATCAATTCTTTTGAATCTATGACCGATGGATTGAAATCTCATTTTCACAAAGGGTACTTAGGTTGCACATATCTGGGAGCACACCTCCTTTAAAACCCCATCATAAGGATTGTAACATTGCTTCCTTAGAGACTAGAAACACACCCCCTTTTGATATCTACTATTTGTTCACCTCCTCACTGCTTAGTAATGGCTTTGTGTGTGAAAATATGGTTTGTAGTGTGGTACTCCAAGCAAAAATTTGCATGTCCTTTGGCCTTGGCCCCTTAGTCACCCCCTTTCAAGTTTGTTTGAAAGCCATAAATGAAGAACTATAGTGCAGAGCTTGGAGAATGCATGCCCTTATGATGGTTTTGTAATTATTCGGATTTGAGTGACCAAGCTTGAGTAAACTAGAACAAACAACATTATTAAACAAATCAACAGTGTGAGAGTTGAGGGAGTGAATACCATGTTTGAGGAAGTTGTCTTGGATGTTTTTCATCTCTATTCTGGTGATTTCCTCATGCAAAGAAGTAAGGAATTTTGCTTAATAAATAAGTATTAAGAGTATGCCATTGTTCAAACTGTTATAAATCTTGATTTACCTCAATCGTTTGTTTCTTGCTAATAGAAACATTGCTTTCTGTCTTCTGTTAGTCACAGAGGTTCAAATGCTTTGACTGGATGCTTTGCATTTTTGTAATACTCAATCACAGCAAAATTTCTAGCAGTTATTAAAGTACCCATGAATCATGTGATTAAATTTCCTATAAAACTGTGGCATCATTCACAATATGTGCTCTCATAAATATTAATGTGTTCAATAATTTTATATATATATATATAGATTGTTATAATTAGTTAAAAAATTGGGTAACTTTACTCTTGTAATTTTAATACTAAATATGCACTATAATATATTATGATTGGTATAATTTCCAATGAATTTCAATTGAAAAAGAAAAACTAGGGTATGCAAGATATTACCCACTCATCAATTTTGGTATTTTCAATACTTCAGTATTCAATATTATGAGTTCAGAAGCTAACTCCTCTAGATCTCTATCTAACTCCTGAGTTTAGAAGCTAACTCCTCCTCTATCTCTCTATCTCTACTCTCTATGTGAGCTTTAATAGAGCACCATTCACCTTAGGTCCCCTGTTAAAAAGAGAATAATAAAAATAGTCTCCTAATATCTTGAGTAAGATAAGTGTTCCATAAAGCAAAGTATAGTCTCTATATTGTAACATCCCTAACCCTCTGACCAGCGAAGAGGACGCTACTAACATCAAACATACGGAAAAATAGCCTCATGAACATGAACAGGCATATAACACTGAAATAAAAAGCTTAAACATAATACCTACTAAGATACATAATCCTTCATGTACATAGCGGAAGCAAACATACATTCATTCAAGCATGCCACATGTTCATCATATTCATCAATCAATAAATATAAATGCAAATACAAAATAGTCAAGAATACTCATCGGATAAGAACTCTTCCCGCAACCAGCTACATCGCTGCAACGTTCCACCCAACCATAGGCCAAAGTTCTCATCAATCTCTCAGCAACACTGCCACCCCAGAGCTGGGCATGATTCCCCAAGGAATAAGGGTCAAAGAAGGATTACACATATCCAAGGTACACAAATCATCCAAGCCCACAAAGTAGGGTTTATCAAGTTGTCAAGGAGCTAGGAAAGACTAAATGCTAAGCTACTGACTTCAAACACCAGTTTTCTCAAGAATACCCAGCCTCTCATCCTACTCTCAATAGTCTGAAAACCAACCACTGCATACTGCAACAAAACAAACAGTTCACAGCTCTCTGAATAAGATGAAGTAAACAGTGTGACAACCCCAAACCAAAGGGTGAAACATAATTCAGGTCAACAATGCTTTAGAGTTGTTCTTGGCCCTAGCGTGGCCAAAAAAACTCAGCAACAATCCCAATAACCTCAGCACCCAAGAAGAAACCCAAAACCAGGGGAAGACAACAGCCCCAAAATCACAAAGAAATGATGGCAACAACTACACAGTCCACAATTGGAAAGAAGCCACACCCCCAGCATGGACAAGGGAAAACGCAGCCAATGAATGTGAAAATCAATAGCCCACCAGCATCCCCGATATCATAGCACACACCATCCCTAATGCAAATGATGGAGAACTTACACAGGTAGAAAAATGGGAAGAACAGACTCTCAACTCATATGCAAGGGAAAGAGACACAACCAAAGCAAAAAGTGGAAGAAAACACAGGCAGCAATGAGGAGAAACAAAGATCCTTCTTCAACAAGGAAACACCAGCACGTTTTCGTAGTTGGAAAGGGTGGGTTAAAAATAGGTTCTGTCTACGTGAACAGGAGGAAAACACCTCACGATGGAAAACATGGAAAACATCCTGCTGGATTGGAAAGAGACATAGTTAACCCAATAATGGGAAAGAGACCACTGCCCACCTAGCATAGGGACTCACCGCACCCAAAAAGAATAGAGGGGACAACCACCGGAAAGAACCAGAACAATGTTTGGCAATGGCACATTGTAAAAGAACCACACAGTCCACAAAGCATGGAGGAGAATTGGTTCTCTATGCGAAAGGAAGGAACACAGCCACATACCGGCAATCCACGTGAGAGAGAGGCAAGGTGAACCCCCGAACCCTGGAATGTGGAACCTTTTAACTCATCCCGTGTAAGAGAAGGTGAACAGACTCATGATATTGTTAGTGGGAAGACCATCTGCATGTTGTGGAGAGTGGGAGCAGGCGTGGTATTTTTGTCAGCAAACCATTGCCCCCTACTCACAACAGAACAACGGGGGTGGTGGTGACACATGGCTAACGCCCAATGGCCCCCACGGTTTAGAAAACCCCCCCCATTATCCTTTGGAATCATACCCTTTTCATTTAACATTCCACCGTCATAGCTAGTTGTAGGTTTAATTAGATTGATGTGCATTTTTACATGATGCCAAGGCTATAATGTGTCAGATAGCATGATATACCATCAGAAACGATCCCCATTGCCGAAACATAACACAACCTAATCGATGGTGGGGATTTTGCCTTGAGCTCCACACCACGATTAATTACAATATATACGTCATGTACTTTTTAATGCATCCGAGGTCAAAATCGTAGGTATCACAATCCCCCCCCCCTTGGAATAACACCATCCTCAGTGTTCCAATACATAGGAATACATATACAATATGCACATCAAAATTTCAATTTTTTGTTTTTTTTGTTTTTATCAGATCTGTCCCACATTCACTCATTTACTTTGAACGTTCAGGACCAAGCCTCTCGGCTTCCATGAGTTTCTCTTGCTGGTTCTCAGCTCTTGGCTTATCCCGAAGCCTAGGAACTTTGTGGCTGTTGTCCTCTTTATGTTCGCTCACTGGACAGTACCGGCATAAATGATGTCATCCTCATTCCCATCATTTCACTGGCTACTTCATCTTTACCTGGTCACTTTCCTTTGAGTCTTCATGCCTGGACCATTTCATAATGAATCGTTTGGATGAATGTCCCATCATTGATCCACCCTCCTTTCCTTTGCCGATTTCTCCCAGAAGGCTTTTCTCCTCCCTTTGCAAACCGATAGAGTCTTGCAAAATCTGGTGGTTCATTTCATTCTACCTTTTTTGTATCTTGAGCATCTCTCCAAGATTCTCTTGGGTCCTGGCAATCATTTGAAGGAGACTTCCAGCCAAGTTCAACAACTTTTGATCTTGTTCCATGATCAATCTGCACCACCGGATTTCACCTTTCTCACCTGTGAAATGCATCATTGAAATTCTCTTAGACCAAGAATAATATAGGCATTAATATCAGTCATTTAATTTCCCAATTGGCATGACAAACCAAGTCTCATCAAGGAGACTTTCATATTTTTCATGCCTTCCCAACAGGCACATGAGCTCATTCATGCCCATTGTTTGGCAAGGATTTAACTATCCCAACATTCATAATTATTTTAAGCAAATAGACACATTCTATTTTCAGCCATACATGCATTCAACAATATTATGTTTTCACAATGCATAAGTATATATATATATATATATAATTGAAAGGAAAGAGGGAGAAGCAATAATTTTCCACCTCTTTGTCTTGGCCCACCCTGGAACCCACACCACTGTTGTGGCTTTTCATGCTCTCAGCCTCTTTCACTTTACCATGAATGCTAGACCAATCCCTCTTGGTCATGACACTTAATGTCTCTAGTCTATTTCAGACCTCTCAACCATGGGGCCTCCCCACATGGTTTGTCTCGGCTACTAGGACCTTCACAGTCTCACTAGCACCTTTTTCATTACTACTCATGCTGAGCTCTTCAGGACAGTCACATGTCCACATGCACCCTTAGGATGCTCTCATAGTCCTCGCTCCCAGCAATACCTATATCCAAACATTGAATAGATTGCCATGTTTAGTTTATTTTCATTGGTTTTATCTCTAGAACAAGAGCTTAAAACAACAAAAGCAAATCATATACACATGTATTTTCATAAGCAAGAAATTGCAAAATAATCCAACGCTTATTTGTATTGTTCTTTTCCTCGTTGGTCCACAGGATCCTGCTTCACTTTGCAAGCCTTGGGATCGGCTATGGAATTGGATGTTAGGTCAGCACGCAGGTTGCTTCACAACATCCTTATATATATATATCAGGAACAGTCATGCCAACCCTCATTGGTTTATCAGACCGTCAACAATCGCCTGTATTTAGTCATGACACTTTAGTGTCTCTAGTCTATTTTCAGACCTCTCAACCATGGAGCCTCCCCACATGGTTTGTCCCCTTCTCTGTGGAAGGTAGGATGAGTTCAAGCCATTGTCCATTTAGTGTACAATACCAAACTACCTCTGTTTATCCTAACAACACAAGCAATATAAACATATTTGTTAGGGTTATTGCTCTAAAATTGTAACCATATTTCACACCATTCACTATCAAGTATTGAGACACTAGGAGTGCATCCACTCCCTAGGGTGTAATCAATATTGAAAATCCTTTCATGATCCGACATTAGAAAAGTGTGCACCCTTGTCTGGTGTGTATCATGTAGGCCCTATTCATACTCAAGAAATTGGTCCTAATGGAAATAAAATCAAAACATGTTCTGCATATTGAATTTAACAATTTGACATGCATATCTTTAGCTAGGGTTATAGAAAACTTATCCATTTTCCAAAGCAATATTCCTTCGTTAAGGAGGAATGGGGGCTCCCTTCTCTGAGTTGACAGTCCCTCGGTTTGCCATCCCAATTCCTCTTTACATTTCATATCCATGCATGTCTTACTGACATAACCCATACCATCTCACTCATGTTGCTTACTAAACATGTAGTGTAGATGAGACATTTCCAAAATGTCCAATGGAGTTTCCCCCGAAACCCATTTTCAAGATAAGGGAAAACCTTCCCATGAAGTTTGGCTCCTACAGGCCCTCACACATGGTCTTCCTGAAGGATGTACCCCTGGCACATTCATCAAATAGCCAATCATTCCATCATTATCTAATAATACAATCCAAATTTTATTGTTCCATAACCAAGCAATAACATTATTAATTAAATTCAATGAGAATTTGCAACTCAGTTTACTACAGAAATTGATTTGCTTGGCAATGAGGTAATCCTCATTTATGGGTCTCTTGTAAGAAACACCACTATACCCATTATAATTTTATGCTTACTAGCATAGCATGGATACCCACTTACAATGTGTCCTCCTGACACAATCTCATGCAAGCCAATAGTGATTAGTAGTTGTCAGCAATTTATCAAATCCAAAATTCACAAATTTAAATTTACAACTCATTATGCATACAAACTATTATCACAGCCATAAGACTCTTCTCATGAGGTCTGGCTCTTTCACATGGTAGAATCTGGCCTTTGTCATGGCCTTACTCTCATTGCCATGCTCCAAACAATCTACCTGAAGCCAAAACTTCAATCAACCAAACACTTGGTAAGTCTTGATGCATATAACATTTTCATTGCTGCAACAATCACTAAAGCATTTTCAGAATTTATAAAATTCCAATATTTCCAGTTGTTAATCACATCAATATTACCAAAACTCATTTACTTCAAGCAATCATTATCATACTAACATTTTCAAGGTATAGTCACATCATTTATGCAATTTAAATGAATTGTTTAGATACTCCTTACTTCACAAGCGTATCATTGCACCACCTTGCTCTTCCATATAGCATTTTCGGTAGCCAATTGATCCTGACCACCCTCTTCATGCACTTATTATCCTCCATTCATAACAGCTCTTGAAATGGTTCCATAATTTTCATCAACTCATCATTTCAACCATTAGTTATTCATAATATCACATGCGCTTATCTCAATGCATTCATGCAATGCATCACAACATTTGCACCTATACTTATGTAGTCAGTTACTCACACCCTTCATATGGATCCATTCAATGCATAACTACAAGATTCATAAAACATTTTAATGCATACCCACTCAATGCTATATTGCATTGATTCGGGAATACTATGCATTCAAACATACCATGCATGGCCTAACCATGGGTACTTCATATAGGATGCATTACTATAATCAATATCATCAGTACTTACCTTCCTTGGGGTACTAAACTCAATCAACATATACAGGCATGACACATTTCTATATGAAATGTAGTATAACATTCAAATATCCACATGGTATGAGGTCTCTTACCTTTACCACTCCATGGAATTTGTCATAATCAAACTCTTACCTTCATGGGTCCTACTTACACCCTTGTCATTACTAGTTTTGTTGGTCCTTTGCAGGAGATTACCGAATTTTCTCACCAACTTTTGATTATGGACTTTTTTCCTTATCCCTTTCTCCAGAGGGTTGCTAGTCACATTCATCAGCATCAACAACATATTCATCCATCTCCAGGTTGTCGATGGTTTTACACTAATGCCAACACCAATGCAATAATTATCATTAGTGGCTCATTATAAATGTACATGTAATATCCTATGCATGCAAGGCATATCCTCATACATTTCAACTTATAAAATGTAGTTATAATCAGCAAGTTAGGGTTTAAGGAAATTTCCCTTTTTAAGTCCTTCATTCTTGCATGGAGCTCCTCCTCCATACAATAGATGGTTTGACTTCATGGTCTTGCTACCTCTAGGCATGCAATTCCTGAATTTGTATATATTGACAGTAGCACATTTCTCCTTTAGTAATCACTAGCACTCTGTTGCTCCACATTCACATTCTGGTGACTCTCCCTTGTTCCCTGCTAGATAAGCTTTCCAACGCATGTCCATAGGCTTCATTCTGACCTCGAGTGTGAAATCCACACCACTTCAAAATGATGTTTTTTACCAAATGTATTTTGGTCTAAAATGTGAACTTCAACCACCTAGAATTATCTTCCTTTTCAGCCCTGTAATCCAATGACTATCTACGGAAATCCAATGAAAACAATTGGCAGTTGTTGAGAAAATTCCACTTTGAAAACCCAAAAATTTCCTTTGTCAAAATAGGGTCTCTTCCCAACAAAATTTACGACGTTTCAGCGGCTAGAATGTCTAATTTCCTCCGCTATATCGGTGGGTCCCTTGTCTATTCCCTTCCACCGTATCAGGCCCATAGTGGTCTATTATTCCACAACGACAACCAACAATCTTTAAAACCTACACGAATCACAGCTTTGTTAGCGGTCGGAACAACAACCCACTGTGGCATCGAACACCTAGTCCTCTAGACGTCCGCAATGGTGGCAGTGTTATCATTGTGGTGTCTGCGGTTCATTAACGTGTCGGTGGACCGGATCAATTATCCACCAACTTCCAGTGATCCAAGACTGAACGGGTTCATTGTACCGGTGACCCAGGCCACAAAACTTTTCGACATTGCGGTGATCAAACATTAAATTTTCCTCCGATGTGTCGGCAATTGGAATGTTACCTACCATGGCATCGACGGTCGGAGCAACTAACCACTCGCTCATTGGATGGTTAGTTCCATAGTCACCCGCAATGGCAGTAATCCAATCTACTAAATCCTTCCGATGCTCATCAGCGTTTTGATCTCCTACCATTTTCCGACATTTTCGTCACTTTGGAAATTTTTTGCAAATTTTCCCTCAACTATTCATCAGCGACATAAAAAAATATCCATCGGTGATGTCAACCACTATCCATCGGAAGGATAGTTACCTAGTCATCCACAACGGCAGTGCACCATCAGCTAACTTCCTCCGATGTAGTCACCGAACTTTTCACCGCCATCGGCAGTTTTATCATCAAAAACATCGGAATTTCTTTCCTCTAACTTTTACCAACGTACCAGCCTCTACTTCTTCTTTCTCTCACCAATCGCTGACAACCTCGGACTTTGCCAAATTCTAAAAAAAAAATCAATACTTAGAAGTTTTTCTTTCTTTTTCTTCTCCACGTCGACTGCTTCATTGCCCAATCCTCTTCTCTTTTTCACCGTCATAGTTCACTGAACACCTTAGCATCGACGATTGGAAGGACTAGCATCGACGAAATAGTTCATTCCGTAGCCACAACGACGGACACATTATCTGCTACGTTTTTTCGATGTTCATCGGTGATCAATACCACTAATGTCCACCGGTCACCGATGATTTTCTTGCCTTAGAAAATTTTTTGAAAACTTTCACGCCATCGTAGGGTTTATCAGGCCGTCAATGAGCTAGGAAAGTCTAAATGCTAAGCTCATGACTTCAAACACCAGTTTTCTCAAGCATACCCAGCCTCTCATCCTACTCTCAACAGTCTGAAAACCAACCACTGCATACAGCAGCAAAACAAATAGTTCACAGCTCTATGAAGAAGATGAATTCAACAGTGTGACAACCCCAAACCAAAGGGTGAAACATAGTTCAGGTCAACAACGCTTCAGAGTTTTTCTTGGCCCTAGCATGGCCAAAACAACTTAGCAACAATCCCGATAACCTCAGCACTCAAGAAGCAACCCAAAACAAGGGGAAGACAACAGCCCCAAAATCAGAAAGAAATGATGGCAACAACTACATAGTCCATAATTGGAAAGAAGCCACACCCCCAGCATGGATAGGGGAAAACTCAGCCAACGAATGTGAAAATCAATAGCCCACCAACATCCTCGATATCACAGCACACACCATCCCCAATGTAAATGTTGGAGAACTTACACAGGTAGAAAAAGGGGAAGAACAGACTCTCAACTTGTACCCAAGGGCAAGAGACACAGCCAAAGCAAAAAGTGGAATAAAACATAGGAAGAAACGAGGAGAAACAAAGATCCTTCTTCAACAAGGAAACACCAGCACATTTTCGCAGTCGCCAAGGGTGGGTTAAAAATAGGCTCTCTCTACGTGAAAAGGAGGAAAACACCTCACGATGGAAAATGCGGAAAACATCCTGCTGGATTGGAAAAAGACATAGTTAACCCAAGACTGGGAAAGATACCACTTCCCACCCAGCATAGGGACTCACTACACCCAAAAAGAACAGAGGGGACAACCACAGGGAAGAACCACAACAATCTTCGGAA
Source organism: Pseudotsuga menziesii (assembly GCA_001517045.1). Lineage (NCBI taxonomy): Eukaryota > Viridiplantae > Streptophyta > Pinopsida > Pinales > Pinaceae > Pseudotsuga > Pseudotsuga menziesii. The sequence goes on from LPNX010014343.1 coordinate 24,407, forward strand.
ATGCCACATTGTAAAGGAGCCACATAATCCACAAAGAGTGGAGGAGAATTGGTTCTCTGTGCGAAAGGAAGGAACATAGCCACAGACCGGCAATCTGCATGAGAGAGAGGCAAGGCAAACCCCCCAACCCTAGAATGTGGAACCTTTTAACTCATCCCATGTGAGAGGAGGTGAACAGACTGACGATCTGGTTAGTGGGCAGACCATCCGCATGTCATGGAGAGTGGGAGCAGGCATGGTCTTTTTGTAAGCAAACCGCTGCCCCCTACTAACAACAGAACAACAGGGGTGGTGGTGACACATGGATAAATCCCAATGGCCCCCACGGTTTAGACAACCCCCCCTTATCCTTTGGAATCATGCCCTTTTCATTTAATGTTGCACCGTCGTAGCTTGCTGTAGGTTTAATTAGATTGATGTGTGTTTTTACATGATGCCAAGGCTATAATGTGTCGGATAGCATGATATACCATTGGCAACAATCCCCATTGTCGAAACATAACACAACCTAATCGATGGTGGGGCTTTTTCCTTGAGCTGCACACCACGATTAATTACAATATATACATCATGTACTTTTTAATGCATCCGAGGTCAAAACCGGGGGTATCACATATATAGTGCACTAGTTCTATGTAAATAAGTACCTTAGTAGTTCCACCATTAAAATCCTATACAACCTTCCAAAAGTATGTGTGGATATTGGTGTCTAGGAGAACAAATTTTTTATCTCTCTAGTGGTGCTTAGCAGCAAGCTAATTTGTTGTCTAAATCATTCTGATAGAACTACAAGAGAGAGAGATTTCACTATATTTATTAGTTCATCTAGAGAAGAAAGAGTTAAAACCAGAGACAAGCTTTCTCTTTGTCTATGCCCCAGTGCCATGGAAACAAAATCCTTGAGATACTAGCCTTAGTCCCATGCCCCTATGCCATAGTAGAGTTAAATCCATATAGTCAATTCCATGGAAATTAGCCTTCAAACATACACAAGCTTAGTCCATGCACTTAATTCCATGGATGCCTAGCCTTAGAGACTACCTTATAGTAAGAGATACTGCCTTTAAGCTTCATTGTTCAAAATATGCAAGTTTCACTTCTCTATCCAGTATAATATGTATATACATATGTATTGTTGTAGATATTTCTTCTCGAGCGAGGTGTTTGAATTGATGTATATAGCTATTGGAATCTAGGAGTACTACCTTTCTTTCGGAGGCTTGCCATAATCCTTATTTTATTCCTTTCTGTTAGAATCGTTCTTTGGATTTTCCTCCCTCCCTCCTTTTATGGATCATCCTAACTTGGATTCTTGAATGGTTCCTGTATTCGGTAATTCCTGAGCCCTAAGTCCTCTATGATCAATATTCTTAAGCCGCCCTATGTTTTTGTAGTATCAGATGGTACATTCCACAAAAAGGATAGGAATATTGAATATGCACACTAAAAAAGAGGGTAATATTTGAACATCTTCCCCCAATTGAAGGGATTGCAGGTCCCTACTGCAACTCATCTTGAAGACTCAAGATCACTCTCCTCTGGTAGTTGGGTGAGTAAGTAGGTTTTACACCAGTCCTTAGCTTCTTGTCCCTGCTCCTTAATTCTTTTGAAGCCCAAAAATTCAATGATGTCTTCCCCGTATCCTGAATCATCCTCCTCTCTTGGATCTGCCAATAATATTGGAAAGGAAAATATGAGTCCTATCCATTTTATCCTAAGTTTTTTCAAGCAGTCAAGGTACCTAGGGAATCTATCTAGAGCCCTATAAAAATCCTCTATGGACAATAGCTCTCTCTTGCATTGTTCATTATGAAGATATAATTGTCTACTTTGAATAGAGAGAACAGTTTGCAACCTATTTAGGCCAATCTATTTTTCACGAGAAGAGATGGTTTATAACTAATTAGTGTTAAAAAATAGAAATAAAATCCTATTATTCCGTTTTAGTCAGCTTTTTCTCATACAAGTCTTGAGGAGAAGGTTCAGGCCTGGAATGTATTCCCTCCATATTTTCCCTGTTCATTACAAAAGATAAAGATTTGTACCACGTGTTCTTATTGTTCATGAAGATAAAAAGGCTCTTAATTGCACATATCCAACCAAGGGATTGGGGTCCCAATTACCAACATCGGGTACTTCTAGATTGTGAAGATGAGCTTCACACAACAAATTTTTATCCTCTTCAATAAAAACTTGGTACAATAGCGTGAACTGGTCTTTAGTCTCCACAAAACACATGCAATGAACTGCAAAATCCCTAAGCAAGAGAGAAATGAATTGACGTTTAAGATACACAACATACACAACAAAAGGATGTGAGTAGGATCTCAACACATGAGCTAGATGACACATGTATCCCTTATCTATCCTTCACCTAAAATTCTTTTACTCAGCCTCTAGATTTCTAACCTTGATTTTCTGATTTGTATTCTGCCAGCCTACCTCTGTGGCTCTGCATCTGCATATTGTTTGGCCAGCCTTTGCATATTGTTTCTTTAGGAATTGCAGCTGCTCCTCCATCTGTTTCCATTTATCCTCCCTTTCTTCAAATTTCCTAATGGCCTTTTTATAAGGACCTACTTCATCCATAACTTGTTTCTGTTTCTCCTATCATGAATTGCCATCATCACACTCTATGGATGATTAAAATGCTTTTTCATGTTCAATTGCTTTCAGAAAAAACTACATCCCTTCCTGACACCTTTGGATATTTAACTCATTTTTCAATTCATTAACTTCCTTTTTTAACTTATTCTTAGTGTGCATCATTCTTTTATTAAATCCCCCTTTGGTAAGACTTCGTGAAGTAATTAACACCAAAATAGACTTTATATTTGTAAACAGGCCTCGACCTCTTTCTACATTTTGAGGAAGGTACCCTTTCTATATGATCTTCCTCCTTATCACCTTTTTATTCATGCTGGATTCTTCTCCTTTACATTGGAGGAGAATGTACAACAACCATATATAGGATTTTTTCTGGGCTGAGTGTCAAATAGGAGGAACTAGGGCCCCCCTTACTAGTGAGAAGCCTAAGGTATCACAATTTTTTATATTTGGTTGTGATATTTATAATCACGTGCTTCAAAAAAAGAGGACTAAGTTTGAACCCTTTAGAATCAAGGGTATATTTATTGGTTACAGTGAGACCTCGAAGGCTTACTAAATCTGTATTCCAGTAGGGTGAAAAATAGTAATAATTTGAGATCATAAATTTGATGAGGATTGATGGTCCTTGAAGTCTTGACTCTCAATATCCTCAAGTAAAGGTTAAGGATGGAGATAAGCATGCTTTCCCAATGGTTGATCAGAAAGAAGAAACATCAGATTCAGTTCAGATAGGTTCAATTGAAGGAATAGAGGCTAGAGGCTTCAGTACCATCCATATAAATTAGGAAATCGAGATGGCTTACCCAAACATTTTAAGAGGCACAATAACAAGTAAGAGTACCTAAATATACATTTTGGGTGAGTAATCCTCCTAAGAAATGTTTAAGTGATGTTGCATCTTTGTATTCTATCACTTTCTAGCAGCGATGAAGCAGTTAAAGAGAAGGCGTGGAAAGATGCTACGATAGAGCAGTATGTTCCTCCATGCAATAATGTAGTATGAATACCCCATTTGACCATAGAGCACTAGGGCTCTCTAAGCCATTTTTAGATGCATTCTCTAGTATGTCTCTAAAGGTAGGCAGTATTCTGTGAGCTTCTTTAGGCATACAATAAGCATTTTGATTCTCACATAAAGCATAGCCACTGGTAATGAGAATTTGTAGGGTCCTGTTTGGAAACATGCATAGTTCCTTCCTTTCAAAGGCTCACTCATGGAAGGAACAGGAATGAGGTCAATGGCTTCAAATTTTGTATATCTTCATCCATCATTATTTTATTTCTTCATCATCTTCGTTGTATCATCGTTATAGATAGTCTGACAAATTTTTTGATGATAATGTGCAGAGAGGACATTGCTAATGTCCTAGTAAAGGTTTCACATGGTAAGGAAAGCACTACTTGGATTGTGGTGAGTTGGAAGTTGAATGTCGGTATTATGCAACATGGCATACAAAGCATAAAAATTGCTATGGCCTTCACATTATGTTAGGACTGTAGTGGAGAGTTTGTACCTTAACTTGAACAATCGATATTTCCATTCCTTCCATTGAAATGTTATGGTTTGAAATTTATTTTTCAAGGGGATTTCACATTGCAATCATCCAGGGAGGAGGTCGAGACTCGATGGTTATAGTGATAGTGCTTGGAACCAATAGTAACTTTCAGAATTTATGGAGTTTGTCGATGTTGTAGAGTCTTTTAGGTCTCTTCATTGCTATGAATTAAATCCTTGAAAAGTTCTCACTTTATATGAGTTTTGTCCCATTGGTCGGAAAGAACTATTTTAGTTCCATGAAAGATAATTTTTGAGTTAGTTCATTACGTTAAATTTTTTTCATGATAAATAATGTTGTTTTAATTATCACATTGTCCACTGATGAATGCAATGTCTCATGATTGTTTGCAGTGGATTATCTAGAAAGTGTTGCTGAACATATTTATAGAAGATTTGCGTATTTTGTGCATTGTATCATTTTCATATGGATGTTCATTTTTCTCAAGACATAATGTTTCATTCATTACATTTTAGTGGCACTAAATGGAATATTCTTTTATTTCTTAGCAAAGATTGATTCATATATTTGTTGTTTAACGAATTTCTAAGATTTAAAAAGTGGATCCACCCTAGAGGATGGAATATGGTCGGGTTCTACATCCTGCCTTAAGCACAAGACAAATGAAAGGGATTTATTTAAGTCCTCTGGTAACAAAAATCACTGCTACCGGCTACAACTTATATTTGTTTCGTTAACAACACTAGAAAGTTGATGCCATTATTTTATAAGTTCAATTCAATAGGTGCGTGTTACCCTTCAAACTGACAATGCAACTCAGGTGTTTCCAATCGGATGAATTCATTGGTGAACTCAAGGAGGCCCATAGTGTTAATATGCTTGGTTCTCTTCCTCCATTAAATGACATCCTCCATCACATTACAGTTCCTTGTAGCATGTATCCTTTCTGATTTTCCACAGTAGAATATTTATTTATTTATTTGACAGTTATGTGTGTTCTACAATAGGATTTTTACATTATCATTATAGTTTTCTACTCTCCTGTAAGAATATGTGCAGTTCACTAAGAATCTGCAGTTCATTATCTTCTAGAAATGATTTCATATAATTGGATTCTTACTTAGTTTTTGTAATCATTCACTCAATTGAGCACATAGGCATCAATGTCAGCCCTGTATAAAAGGGTATAATGCATGAAACCTACTCTCAAATACAATATGACTTATGCCTCCATAATTTGGAAAATATTTCATCTCATCTTCTTGTGCTAAATGTGTGAAGTTGATACCACAACTCCTCTTCTGCTTCCAAACATGTACACATCATAACAAATAAACAAAAATGATAACGTTTGCAATCAGCCTAAACTTTCTTATTCCACTTGTTGCTTGTAGCATGTCAATAAAAAACAATGGTCAAGATAGTGGAGATAAAAAAATACCATCAGCTTGAACTTTCTAAGTCCGCTTCTTGCTGATACAATGTCACTCAAAAACAATGTTCAAGATAGTGCTGCATTTGCAACTAATAATCCTTTAACTTGGTGTTTGGTTTACATCATGTAGTTAATGGCCATGAGGTAGAAACATTAGTGTGACATGGGAAATTCTTCAGGAGTAAGATAGCTTCATCTCATGCTATATGGGATTAAATTTGCAATCGATTTCATTTTTTAGTTTCTAATTTGCATACTATTTTTCTAAGTTTATTTTTCCCACTTGCAACAGTTTAGCTTGTGTATGGTATAATTATGACATTATTGCTATTCTAGTGTCAACCTTTACATGTCAAGATATCAAATTTCATGCCAAATATTGTGCATGAGCTTTCCTATGGACCTTTTGGAGTTGGTTGTTACAACATATTCAAATATTTGTTCATCAAAAGGGAGCCCCCCTACAGATTTTCTTCAGATTTTTCCTACTGATTATGTACGGATGCCACTTTTTCATTTTCAAAACTTATAAATTAAAAGAGAGAATCAGTTTTCTAAACAAACTGGTGCCCAGCTTTTCTAGGGTCCTATTCTTCCTCTTCCCTTCTCACTTGCTCTGCAGTAGAACAAAATGCATTTAGGGTCTATTGGTGAGTCTCCAACATTGGAGTGTGAAAAAATAAAGGATCAGTGTCGATTCATGTTGAATACACTTGAGAATCTTAAGAAATCTGATTTGATTCCTCAAGTTGATGGCTCTACCATTGTCTCTCTTGCTTACGACAGAGATATCTATTCTTGCAAGCAATATTTGAAGGAAGACAAGTATTTGCTTCTCCATGAGGTTGGGTGCAAAATGATTATTAATAGATTTATTAATGCTGAAGAGGTTGGGTGCAAAATGATTGTTGATAGAAAAATGCATGATAAGTTTGTTGGCAGTGGATGATGCAATTTCCAATCTGAAAATGAAGAAACAAGGCCAGTGACATCTGAGTTAGATCATAGCATTTGCTACACAGATCTGGGAGCACACCTCCTTTAAAATCCCTTAATTAGGACTGTAACATTGCTTCCTTACAGACTGAGAAACACACCTTGTTTTGATATCTACTATTTGTGAACCTCCTCAGTAATGACTGTGTGTGTGAAAATATGGTTTGTACTATGGTACTCCAAGTAGAAATTTGCATGTCCTTTGGCCCTTAGTCACCTTCTTTCAAGTTTGTTTGAAAGAAATAAATGAAGAATTGTAGTGAAGAGCTTGGAGAATGCAACGATGTGTGTGGATTCCGATGCAAAACACCCCGTAGTAAGATCTTAATCCCTTCATAAAATTGATGGCTTATAGTTCATAAGGAGTTGAAATATTGAAAACCTGGGCTCTCCTTAGACTAAAGTGGTCAGTTGATGTGCCATGCTGCTTTTCTATACATAGATTGTCAACCATGTTGTGCATTATTTACTTGAGTACATAACTCATATTTGAGGGTGAAAAAGTAGCAAGTGTGTTTAGCATCTACGGTGTGAGGAAGTGGTCTTATTTCACGAGGTGGTGCATTTGCAATGATACTTAAAACTATTGGAACTGCACATAAGTGGGTGACTTTGTGCTCAGCAATGGCATCAAATATATCTTTTACATTTACACTTCTATAGAAAATACTAGTGCCACCTTCTGCAACCATGTCCCATGGAAATCCCCAACTGTTACAATGAAACATGGGTGTTGTCCATAAGTAAACATGCTTAGACTTCATTTCCCATGCTAAAATAATACCAATTGTTATGAGATAGGCACCTCTATGACTGTACACAACACCTTTAGGACTAGACGTGCTTCCTGAAGTGCAGTTTAACGATATAACTTCCCATTCATCTTCAGGCCAGCGAGTCTGAAAATTTGGATCTCCACTTATCAAAATATTTTCATAATCAAGAAGATATTTATGATATTCATTCAAAGACTATTATCTAGATTTGTCCATTTCATTGATCACAATAATTAATGGTAATTCCTATGTCACCTGAGAAAGGTTCCTGACTGCTGCCATTGTAACTTCCAAGAATTGGTAATCCAAAAACGCCACCTTGGCTTCTGAATGATTCAAAATGAGATACATTGTGTGTGCATCATGTCTAATATTTAAAGTGTTGAGCACTGCCCCTACCACTGGTACTCCAAAGTGCATTTCATATGTGGCTGGTACATTCGGGGCCACTACATGCAACAACCTGTCATATGTATGGATTGTTCAAACTTTAAATTCTCTATCAATTGATACATTTTTAGTTAAATGAAATTTTGATGATTTTAAGGTATATAGGAAAAATCCTTCATTAAGAAACATATTGTAAATAGAAAGGTTATAGGATTGATTTTTGAAAATTTATATTTTCCAAACTTTAGGAATAACCAAACTTGACTCCTATGATCACTAATAACTATGTTAGTTGCTCCTATGATCTCTATTCACTCAGTAGTACTTTTTTTTGTTTTCCTTTTCAGAGAGGCTAAATTATACAGTGTTTTCTAACAAGTTTTACTTGGGGAACAATGCCTACCACCAGTTTCCTTGGACATTTGCAACATTGGTAGAGAAAAGGAAGGTCTTGGGGTTACTAGTATTCATGCAGAAAGGATTGCATTGGCAGTGAAGTGGATTGTTATGGTCCTCACATAATTATGGATTTAAGGGTAATTTGGGATTTGTGATGTTGTTGTAGGGTTAGTTTTCTTCAAAATGAATGGTTTAACATATCAAAAAAGAATTTGGAAAACTGAAGAACTTAATTGGGAATTTCAGGCAATAATAAGACCATTCTTGTCCATTTTTTTTGTTAATATTCAAACTAGTTAATATTAAGACCAGAATAACACTCACTGATGGAGTTGTGGTTCGACAGTGGAGGTGGCAACTTGCAAGGACACGCACTGAGGTACAATTCCTCGAAATTAAAAGCATACGAATAAGTGATTGGGGCTAGGTGCTCGTTCTAGAATATTTTGATGGTTCACCCATCGAGTTCTATGAAGAGGTCATCTGTAATACTAATTATATTATTTGATATTAAAGGAAGCACTTTAAAAAATAAGTAGAAATTATGAACTTATTCGCTAAGTTTTGTAGCATGATTTGGAACTATTTTGATTGTTGCTAGCATATTGAAGGACTCTTTGAAGACTTCCTTGATTAGTCAAACAACATTATTGAGGATAACCTGTGTGCTAATTAAGGGAAGTTGTTAGTTCTTCTCAAAAGTAGGCCTAGTTGAAGGATTTTTTTTGGTGCACCTTTTAAAGTCAAATCAGTCAAAAACATGGTAATGTGAATAAACCATAGTACTTTGGAATGCCTTAGTTTATTGAACAACAATACAATATTAGATGGGAGAGTTGATGCTTTAATTGTAGTGAAGATATCATTTTGGATAGATTGGAGACATAATTGAAGGTATTTCTTTTTGACTTTGGATTTACATCAGAAATATGATGAGGTGATACTCATGGGGAGATTCATTTATAATGGGATCTACACAAAATATCTGAATTTAAATTTGAATAGAAGAAGGTCAATGGCAGGATTGAGTATTACTAAAATACTACTCAAGGAAAGACTTGGATGACTAAATTTTACTTGCAAGAGAACCAGTTTTGAAGCCTAATAGTATTAACCTTCTTGAGCCTTATTTTGGTCTAGGTGTTCCATGTACCCTTGTTGGTCAAGGGTGATCAATGTATATGAATTTGAGGTTATGTTTTAGGTAAAAATAGATTCTACATTATACTTTTTTGTTGTAACATTGATGATTTGAGCGACATTACTTTCATGCAGCTTATTTGTAGATTGATGGTTTGATATTTATCTCTTACATTGTCTCTTTAATGTATGTGATAGGAAATGGCATTGAAATTTGAGAAATCTAGGCTAAGGAGCTATCTCTTCACATAGATAGTTTCCTAACATTAAATTATAAATAACTAACTTGACAACACTTTTGCTAAGAAATAATGGGCTCATTCAAGTACATGAAACCATGTTGGTGTTTAGCACGAATATCTTGACAAATTTTTATGGTTTGTTTATTGATTTTGTTTGAAGCATGTTGTCGATTTTTGAAGTTTGTGTGTATTTTGGTTAAATATTGTGTTAATTCCTTTGAATGATTCTAGTTCTCATTTGATGCTTTATCTAAACCTTTGTTGTAGCTTAAATCAAGGTTGGTTTTAGGGTTTGATAAAAGATTCTTTTATTAACTTTTAGTTGCATGAATTAATTGTCTTTAGTTTTTCAATTCTTTTACACTCACTGTATGTTTTGTTTGTAAATACTTATCGTTATTCAAAAAAATAAACAAGCTCTATGTATCTAAGCGAAGAGAAAAATGGTCTATGCACTAAGTTCCTATGCATTGATTATAGGATACCGATTGGCACAATACCAACATTCATCTAATGCAATAATCAATTAGCATAATTACAATGCATAATTGTATTAGCCTCCATGACCATAATTAGCTAGTGGAGGCCAAGATCAAGCATAATGTATGATTCTATGATTTTATCAATTTGTCAAGATTCAGGTCAGCACATGTCTGTTGGACCATTAAGGGATGAGATAACAAGTGGAGTCCCCACTTACCCTGAATCTAGTTAGTGCAGTTGTGTTTCACTAATACCTTCATGTTGTGGCTTGTGAGTCTACATGCTCTGTTGTTGATGGTGTGATTCATGTTATTTGACTAATGTTGTTGTTATTTTATTTTGACAATTTTCTATAAATCAGTGAAAGATTCGCTAGTTTTTACAGTTTTTTATAATGAAGTTTAATATTCATCAATTTTTTACAACATTATATAATAAAATGAAAGATTCACCAAATTTTTTTATATATACATATTATATTATTCATAAAATTGCCTTCAAATTTTCCTATATATCGAAGAGATTCGCCCATTTTTTATACATATAAATATAGGGTGGGTTCTTAAAATCATCCCTTCCAAGGATCCAATCCTAAAACATAACATTACTCTTCTAAGATGGATTATGAAAATGAAATCATGGGTTATAATTTAAAGGTAGAATTGTGGAACCCCTTTAGATATATATTCTATGTTAGCTAACCCCATGTATTGATGAGATAATGGGGTAAATTAAGTTAAAAATAGGTGAATAAGTCCCTATTTATGAAGATGATGGATTGGTTAAGAAGGCATGTGCGTACTCCCCTTATCTCGATGGGCTAAAAATACTAGATAAAACACAACAACCTTCCAACCAAAGAGATAGTAAATACAACTAAATATATTTTAACTCCAACTAAAGATATCATAGAGTCACTATATTCGATGGTTTTATCATTACAGGTTCCTCGTTCAAAAGCACTCACTCGTTTGCTTAGGAACTCACTCGTTTGGTACAGTCCATAAGAAGGAAGGAATCATATTCGTTCTCCTTCTTGTCCAGTGCACCGCTCAAGGGAAGGGATCACATTCATCCTTTCTTATACTTCACAAAGGAATCAGTATATGGACAAGGATTAGGGATTAGAGTACTCCATTAGATACAACGAAGGCGACCAACATCGACATTCACATTCATGAAGTTTATCCTGTAGTAAAACCTTGATTCTATGACAAATTTGGCTTTGGCGGGAGGGGAGAGGGACATGGATTATGGATTAGAGTACTCCATTAGACACAAGAGGCAACCAACCTAGACATTCGACATTCATGAATTTTATCCTATAGTAAAACCTTGATTATGTGCCAAATCTAGCTTTGGTAGGAGGGGAGAGGGGTTTCTTTGAGTCTAATAGGCGATTACAACCTTGATTATGTGCCAAATTTGGCTTTGGTAGGAGGGGAGAGGGGTTTCTAACTAGATCCAATAGGAAGCAGGAGCATTTATAGGATAAAGAATAGTTGCGGGGAAGGTAGCGGAGCCATAGGCAGAGTTTACATGGTGAGTTTCTGACTAGATCCAATAAGCAGCGAGAGTGTTTGCGGGATAGAGAATAGCCGAAGGGAATATAGAAGAGCCATAGGTGGACGTTACAGGGTGAGTTTCTTTATGGGAAATAGTAATATCCCTTGATCTAGAGAAGATATATGCATCTATAGTGGCTAGCCATGGTATTCCAAGAATGAGAGGGTCACCTCCAAGGTTGGATTCAGGATACAAGACCATGAAATCTATGGGGGTATTACCAAGAGTATACAAAGATTACAACACTGTAGACAGAAGCAACTACCCTCTCAACTCAGCTTACAATGTTACTGGTGGGAAAGTGTAGTTTGACATTTTTATCAATTTTCCACAAAGAAATTTACATTCTAATTTCCTTTTAGCAGAATTTATAGACTATTCAAGAAATGTGTAGCATGATTTTGCTTCATATACACAATATATGAACTACAGTTGAGAGTAAATATACTTCTATAAACAAGTTATATGTTATTTGCTCATACTTCTAACTTTTTAGTCAAATAAAAACAGAAGGTGGTCGGTTCCCTAAACTGTTTTGAATTTCAATCTATGGTTTGTCATTGTTGTATACCCTTCTCCTTGGCATGTGGATTGATCTGGTTTCCCTATTTCTCTTTATGTTAATGTTAGCTTAATATTGTTTATAACCAAGGGCTTACCTCAACTTGTTGTTGCCAATGTTTCTAGTCATGTGGCTAGTTCCTTTCCAGCAGGTGCCCGGTTCAAATTCCCCTAGTTGAGGTGCATTAGTCCACACCAATGGATTTACAAGGGATTCCATATACAAATTTGGGAAAGCATCCCTTGGGTTTCCCAGCGAGGTTTTTTATTTTTATGAAAAGAAAACTTGGTATTCTTTATGTTAGCCGTTATTTATATCTGAACACATTTGGTCAAAACTTGTAATTGTGCTACAATAAGACTGAAAAACTACTTGTATCCACTATGGATGCATTTTTATTTGTTTCATAGAATTCTAGTGTGCATATCAAGAGGAAGAATGTATATTTATTTCTAAAAATGTTTTCTACAGAGAGATATAATAGGACTAACCACTGAGAACAATGAACTGAAGCTGTGACTTCGGGCTATGGAGAAACAAGCACAACTTCAAGATGGTATGAATGATTACAAAGTGGTTTTACTGTATACTGCTTAGATTTGTGTACTGCATCAAGGAACCCTTATGAAAGTAACATGAAAAATTACAACAAACATTTTCTTTATAACTTGGAATTATGGTTATTAAGAGATTAAACTAATAATTTTAAGATTTTATGGGAGATAGAATAATTGTATTTTATATAAACATCCCTTGATGCAAGTTTGTAGTAAAGGTTACATCCACAGGTATGCATGTCAAATGCAACCACTATTGCAAATTCATTGGGTTGGTGATCAGATAAAGTTGTGTCTACCACTGCTTGCGCTGAGTGGGAGCCCAGCTAGTCAAACGTGAAGAAACTCTAGTTTATTACATATCTAGACTATATGTAGTCTTTTAAGAAACTCTAGAAACTTTAGTTTACTATGTTCCTATATATTTACTATCACATATATATTATGTTTATAGTCAAACACACATATCTCTACTAATATAATTCCATAGACTAAGATTCATTTGATACGTAGAAACTATGTAAAATTACCTTGTTCCTTAGTCACTGACCAATCTAAGACTTATACAGAATCAATTAGGCATGCAATGGAAATACTACATCCTTTCCATAATATATGACTAGATTTTATACTTGGTTATATTATTCCAACTATAACATGGAATATTGGCCCCTCTTGTGGAAGGAGGTAATCCAATCCCTATCGGAGAAAGGTACCTCCAAGTCTCAACTATGGGAAGTCAAATCATAGTTATATAAATAATCGAAAGGGTGTGAGTATGGGAATCGAACCCATGTTGTACTTCATATTACAATCTATATTAAGAAATGGTTTTCACATATAATATAGCTTACTACAATATATGTCATAATTTATCCTATTAGGTTATGTATTTGTTGTATGAGTATGGGAATATAAGAAAATAGACATGGAACACATAGGGAATGGGCTATAAAAGGTGAACAAACTACATGTATCTTATAGCTAATAGTGGAAAGTAATGACCCTATCTAAGCTTAGTGTAAATGGAAGTCAAGTGTTTCATCATTATTAGGTGGAGTGGTTACTATTACAGGCGTAATTACGGTCTATGATGCTAAAGTAATCAATATTTATTATGGTTACATAATTAACCTTTCTATCTCATTTACATTCTTTGTTTAGGTGTAAATTATAGGCCATTACTTGAAGTAAGAGCTTGATTGCCATATGTTGCTATATATGAATAACCAACCAGCCTGTATCATAGCATGTATACTAACTTTATTTATTTATCTTGTATTCTCTGTATTCATTGGTAAATCAGCTCACAACTACTCGAGTATGGCTATATTGGTATAACTAAGAAATCCCATTGAATCTAAGAGAGCTTCGTTATAATCTATCTATACTTGTCAGCTTTTCCCTAATAAAGTGTAGTAGTTAACCAATGAGATTTATATTTTAATAAGGGAAAGTGAACTACATCTTATATTATAAATGGTAGTACTTTTATAAAATAAAGCATCATTACTTATGTGATTACTTGTAACAATAAACCAAACATAAGACTCAAATCAAACACAATACAAAGAGTTCATATTACCTCAAATAAGCATACATATGAGAATAGTACAATACATTGAATAAACACATATGCCTAGAACATTTACACTGATCAAATCTTATTAATAGTGGAAACCAATGACCTCAATTGATTCATTCTAACTAATCACTTACTTCACCATAACCTTGTAAGCTTCACGTGTTCAATGGGAATAAGAAATGGATTGGATCTTACGTATTATGTGTAATTAATAACATGTTATAAGCTAATTTTATGGTGATAATAGAGATTATTGTATTAAATCTTTAATGAAGAGATAATAGCTTTATAATCATAGTAACTAGTGTAGTTCCATATTAGCTAATCGTTATACAATAATAAACACAGTTATATAGTATTAATTGTACTAGATATAGAGTTGTATTATTACTAATACATAAGTAGTCTGAATGACTATCACATCATACCAGATAGCCTTATGTGGTGTTTACTTATGTGATTATTGTGTTATGTGTGAGGATTTGTTTCCATTGCTTTTTCATGGAAGTTGGTGTTAAGGTTTCCATTACTCCAAGATTCCAACATGATTATAGTGTTTCCATAATGAGTGCTTATGTGTAATATCTCTTATTCAGATTAAGGTCTTAATAGTTACCATAATAGTCAGCTTGCTTGTAATCAGAGTTTAAGTAACACACTAACTTGATTAGGGTTTCTCATTAGAATGGTTTTATTCCAATTATATTCACACTAATATATTCAATTCATAACAGGTGTGATGATGTTGTACTTTCCATATGATATAAGATGCTCTAAATGTGGTTTTGTGATTACTGTAATTAAGTTCATATAACTATATAACAACACATGTAACTAAATATTATGGAAACAACCATATTACGACACAACTTGCTATCAGGTTACATGATAGAATGAACACCATTTGATTGCTATCATTTACTCAGTGCAATTACTACAACTCACAACATATAACCAATCATTATGGAACAATGATTGCTCATATTACTCAGATCATGTATGGAGAAAGTTTATATATTTAACAATCATCAATGAATGTGCTAATATACCAACTAGGGGAGCACTCCACTTGTTCAATGAGATCAACCTTAATATGTTAAAAGAATGCAAAAGACAGTAGAGTTATTTAGGGAGCTTCCTTCAATGCAATAACCAACTTCTCAAACAATGTATCTCATAGGAACATGTGCAAATAAGGTATCCTTCGGTTTTTATAACCACCTCCTATACTGGTGCTACCTCAAATAGTGTGCCAAGGCATAGATCCATTGGAAAGGTAGT
Organism: Pseudotsuga menziesii; assembly: GCA_001517045.1. Classification (NCBI taxonomy): domain Eukaryota; kingdom Viridiplantae; phylum Streptophyta; class Pinopsida; order Pinales; family Pinaceae; genus Pseudotsuga; species Pseudotsuga menziesii. Next base: position 39,946 of record LPNX010014343.1, read on the forward strand.
TAGGTCTCAATAAATTTTCCAAAACATATATCGGTGTGCCATAAACCATGCGTCTTAGGGGAATGTGCATGGAAAGTTGGACAATCTCCAATACAAGCAAGAAGTGGACCCTAAATCACATGACATCATGTGAAACTATCCATCAAATCATATCAGATCATGGGAAAGATAACATGTGTGAAAGAGGGAGGATATGCCTCAATAAATGTGCCAAAGTCCATAAGTAATGGAGTGGTCCATGAAGTAAGGGGTCAAACATCGTCAAGAAATCATCCAAACTCTAGAAATATCCATAAGAACAAGGGTGCTCATCCTTTAAGGTAGAGATCACATGATAAATCAACCAAAATAGTTGTTAAAAGGCTAGATCTTTTATAAATGTGTGCAAAGAGGGATGTTACACCAAATGAAGAATAGATCACGATGAATGATTGATCACACATGATACCAACAATTATCCTCCGGCATAGGTCTAGCATAGATTTTAATCCAAGAACTTTAGAAAACCAAGCAAGAACATGCATCCAAGATAACAATACTCGCTACAACACATCAGGATTCAACACCTACATAGTGGTCCACAGATAAATTCTCACAAGGGATGTGTAAACCAGTAGTATGCTACTAAACAAAGCAAGTGATCCATCACATCAACTTGTATCTCTTTCACATGTATGATGGGGATGCCAATAGATAAATTGTCACAAGGGATGTGTCTAGGAAGGTGTACACAAGTGGTATGATACATAACAAGCCAAATGATCCATCACATCAACTTGTATCTCTTTCACATGTATGATGGGGATGTCAACTAAATATGCATCCAAATAGCGAAAAAATGGCCCAAAAGCCAACATACTCCAATGCAACCTGCTTGGGCAGGGTCTTCATCTTGGATAGAAATCCTCATATTATATGTGTGGAAACAGGGAGAAAATGCTCGAATCACTCTATTTTGTTAATGCATCCTTCTGTATTTTAGAGTAGCATTGACCTATTTTGGTCAGCAGTGGAGATTAATAGAAATTCCTTTCAATGCATGATGTACAAAAGTTTGTAGTATGAAATAATCATAAATTGTTTTCTAAGCATTGATTTTGTTGCTACTCTACTTAGCTACTTAATCTGTTGCATAATTGTTCTAACCGCACCCAATGGTGCCAACCGATAAATGAATATTATTTTTAGATAAAATTAATAGCCTTTAAGTTTTAACATATTGGGGAATGCAGGCGGTGCGGTAAATGAAGGAATATCCTTTGACACCAAAAGAAAAAGCATGCATTCATGAGGTGAGTTAGTTAATATTGTAACCAAAATTTTGATAAACATCACCTATCTTAAAATAAGATTATCATATTTCATATTTTCCCTTATGCAGGGCATGAAAGTCCTAAAAACTAATTGGATTAAAGTATTGCAATACTATGTTCCATATCGAGATCTTGCTTTGTTTCCTCGACAATGGTGAATTGCACATGGGATACAAAATTCATAGAAAACAAATGATGCCACAAAAGAAAGGAGTCAGTTATATGAATATAGAAGGCATATATTGAAGATAGAGGGTGGTTTTGTTATGGACATCGAAATGGTAAATTATTCCAAACAATAAATTGTCTTGCCTTTTGTGATTTTCTTGTGATCAGAAAGTGCATGATACCTAAACATATTTTTGGCAGGAAGTGCAAGGGCATCAAATTGAAAATGATGTTGAAGAGGAGAATAGTGAAGATGATAATGTAGAGGATGCATAAGAGACTTATGTCCACAAAGAATTTTTAGCAGATTAAAAGCCTTCTAATTCTCGATTCATTGTTGCTCCAGTACATGCTCCATAGGTGTTGGATGGGAATGGAAACTATTTTACTCAAGCTAAATTGGGGAAAAAAAGGGGGGAGTTTAAAATCAAAGAATGGGTGAGCTATAAGTGCACAATGTCAATATATCTCCATTACAAATCCAATCAATGCATCAGACTATAGGCCACCAAAGTTCTTATTTTGAAATGATATACAAATACCATATATTTCTCATGTGTCATCTTGCATGAATACTTCCTTGAGGTATACATAGCTATATCCTTTTGATTATGCTAGAAGACATATTAGATCCCAGATGAACTTTCAAAAATATCAGACATGTAAAAAGAATGTAATTCCGATAGTTAAACTAGCACTTGATTTTCCTATAGTGAACCTTCCTCCATATATTCATGTGATCCCTCAATCTATGTTAATAATCCATTACCATGGATATTCTGATAGGCTTACCTTTACATAAAATAAAAGCTCAAACTTGTTGTCATATGCAATAGTCATGGAAGATCCTCAACGTCATTTACAAACTTTGAGAGATGGCAGAGAGGAAACAATTTTTAAGGCCAATTAATTAACGGTTGCAATTACTACAGTGGTGTCAACCTCCATTACTGGCTTAGATAGAAGTCTCTCAAATGATACAAATATACATTTTGGAAGCCATCATTATGGAAAAGAGGACAACTTTTCTAGATGGATGTTGCCATCAATACAGAATCAGGAGCATGCACCATCTCCTAATAGATGGAAAGTGGCATAGATGGAGGTGTTACGGAGAGAAATTCCTATGGCTTGGGGTACCACAACAGACAGACTTGACTCCAGAAATCAATCTTTCCCAATATGCAATAGAAATAAAACATCTAACACTAAAGGATCAGACCTCGTACCTTATTCCGGACAGTTGAAGTAGATCCCCGTTGAGCTTTCCAATCTTCAGCTTTAATTGATATAATACTTCCTCAACAACAAGTAAACAATACAAGCATACTATATATCATGGTGTTAGATCTATTCTAGCATATATAATCAATAATGTAAAAGCATTTGACATATTCCAATGGATACAACATTCAATCAAATACACATCATTGGACAGGAAAAGATAGTTCTTATTAATATAAATAAGAGATTACAAGATAGATACAACCTCTAACGGCATGTCTGCGAACCAGATAAACTGAATCCCCGACTTGGGCCTCCACCACCTCAATCCTCCATCTCTCGATAGCAAGCTCACTAGCAAAGGCAATCTTGGGAAGAACACAAAAGTGCTCCAAAGGGACAAAGGGATGCAGACTCAAGTATAGTTCTGGCAACAATGGACTATAGTTTCTTTGCTTCAATTTCTCTATATATATGCCTTCAATGTACCAAGGTGTTCCTTATATAGCTTCACAAGGGATAATGAAGGGTCGAATCTGAGCGATCTCAAGGCATATGGAAGGCCAGGATTCGAACGAGTCAGATCCATGTCAAGGAAAACTCCAAAAGGATTTGGATTATGCACACATCCCGATGTACGTGGTTATAGGGGTCAAACCCACGTATGTACACGGTTATCAGGTAAAAATCTGCGTATATCATTTTTCATATAGTTGTAGGGATGATCAAGGAAACATCAAAGGATAAAATATGGTCCATGGTGTCTAAAGAGTCTGCAGCGGGACAGGGGAAGGCCATACAAAGTGTGATTCACCTAGAGTGGTGAAAATATATATAACAGATGCCCCATAATGTGTGAGGTCAGAGGGGTCATACGATGGCTGAAATACATTATAAGTCCATCCCAGAAGTGGAGTGATGAAGGATCCCAAATGGAATACCAGCCACCCAATCAACATAGTACAATAATACAAGTCTGCATACAACTGCAAGTACATAACAGTCCTGGATACATAAGAGTACAATGGCCATGAATAGGCATAATACACGATATCACATATGTGGTCATTGCCATGTACAATATACATAGATCAGAATCTCCATGATGAAGATATACAAAGGATCATGATCTCCAAAATGGCTGAAGATAAACAGTGGATCAAGATCTCCATAGTGGCTGGAAATATCTGACATATACTGGTATCAGGTCACGAGAGCTGAAATCTCATGAACACTAGCACGATCAAGGAGGTAGCATATAAGAGATGCCACCGGTCTAGAAGGTATTCTACACAAACCACTACGAGTACATGTCCTACTATGCGAATAGAGGTGTCGAGGTCGAACATAGTAGTCCATCGTCTGATTACCGGTCATTGATGTATACCGTTAACAGACGCGATACCGATAATGATAATGGGAATCAAGGTACTAGATTGCAAACTAACAAGTCTGAATAGATGTGTTGAGGTCGAACACTTGAGAGAATCCATCGATCAAGGGACATTGATGTATTCCCAAGAAACTATCGATGGCAAGAGAACCTGCCACTAATGACTGCAAGTCTCAAGGCACTCAAAAGGACTCTAGACTCCAATCCCAGAATAAATGATCTGAAGTCGATGGGATGAAATATGCTAGAAGGAGGGCATTAAGGCATCCCCCATCATCCAACACGAGGTACTCAGCAAAGCTGTCTAATGTGGAAGGACTCGATCATAAGGTGCACGAACCAGAAACTGTATTGGGAATGGCCGACATGCAAACTCAAGATAACTCAAGAATGGCCGACATAGGTTTCAACTTCCTCAGAACAAGATCATAACGACGTATGGTGACTGAATGAAGGCAGCATAGACTCGATATACAAACTGGGACATCTCTGTGACACAAGAGGTATCAATAGAGGCTCCATAGGGACTGGAAGCTTAACCAATTGGTGGAGATAAACTCAGATAAACGAGTACAACTCCTAAAGTCAAACTATAACCCAACCAATGGATGTGATATACAGTGCTCTATTCGAAGGCGACACGACCCGACAGCTGCCAAAGATAATATCTTTCCTTGTCTGGCTTTTTGGTTTTTTAATTTTTTGGGAATTTTTCAGTTATTTGAAAAGCTTGAAAAAAGAATAAACTAGCTTTATATTTACAAAATAGGAGGAGACAAGTGTCATTAGGGAAAACAAACTAGTTCCGAGTAGTGGAACATACCTATGTTCAATGCAAGGATACATGTGTAGGATATCGACACTCGGGGGAAAATCCCCTCCCGGTAAAAAGGGAAATCAAGCTGCAAAGGATATGAAAAATGGCTCTGCATGGCTAGTCATGAGACAAGCTCGGGCTATATGGCTGAAACGCAATGTCAGGGGAGCTGGCATAAAGCTCAATAAGGCAGGCAAAGCTCATGATAATGCATTCACAACTTGACATAGGGGGATTCCGAGGGAAATAGGACAGCATAAGATCAAGAGGAGTATGAGGCTCTTGCAAAATGTCATGGCAGTACTATACAACGAACTCCCACACCCTAAAGGAGAAAACATCAGCATGGGCACGAAATGCAAATAAGGCGCTAGCTAGGGTACCCATGTAAGGTGAAGCTCTACCACTCACATCATGCCACTTCTAAAGCAGTAAGAAGGTTCTGTGACATAATAGAGTGGGGTCGTAGCTAAGGTCATAGTGACATGGTCATAAGGTCATGCAAAAGTGCAAGCGGATGTGACATCCTAACCTATATGCCAGTGTAGATGCTATACCTGAGATAGGCATGAATGGTATTTGGTCACAAAAGAAGCATCCAACAGACAACTTTAGACCCAAGGAATACCCAACCACACTCACAACCCACCCAACAACTTGCCACAATATCAGACTCACCAAAAAGGAGGATGTACACGACTGTATAAAGAACAACTGTGTATGTACGCGACTTTTGGCCAAAAATCCGCGTATGTACGTGACTTTTGGCCAAAAACCTGCGTATACAAAGAAGGCAGTGGTAAAAAGTAGGCCAAGGCCAAACCAATAAAGGGGAGTGTTAATGGACAAACACTCTATAAAATGCGACACATAAACAAGGAGAAACAAAGAGCAAATCAATAATATCAAGCCCATTGTGCCTGCAAACCCCCAAATAAAAACAAGGAACATCCCCAATGGAGTCGCCAATTCTATTATGGAGAGAAATTCCTATGGCTTGGGGTACCACAATAGACATACTTGACTCCAGAAATCAATCTTTCCTAATATGCAATAGAAATAAAACATCTAACACTAAAGGATTAGACCTCGTACCTTATTCCGGATGGTTGAAGTAGATCCCCATTGAGATTTCCAATCTTCAGCTTGAATTGATATAATACTTCCTCAACAACAAGTAAACAATACAAGCATACTATATATCATGGTGTTAGATCTATTCTAGCATATATAATCAATAATGTAAAAGCATTTGACATATTCCAATGGATACAACATTCAATCAAATACACATCATTGGACAGGAAAAGATAGTTCTTATTAATATAAATAAGAGATTACAAGATAGATACAACCTCTGATGGCACGTCTGCAAACCAGAGAAACTGAATCCCCCACTTGGGCCTCCACCACCTCAATCCTCCATCTCTCGATAGCAAGCTCACTAGCAAAGGCAAGCTTGGGAAGAACACAAAAGTGCTCCAAAGGGACAAAGGGATGCAGACTCAAGTATAGTTCTGGCAACAATGGACTATAGTTTCTTTGCTTCAATCTCTCTCTATATATGCCTTCAATGTACCAAGGGGTTCCTTATAGAGCTTCACAAGGGATAATGAAGGGTCGAATCCGAGTGATCTCAAGGCATATGGAAGGCCAGGAGTCGAATGAGTCAGATCCATGTCAAGGAAAAATCCAAAAGGATTTGGATTATGCACACATCCCGATGTACGCGGTTATAGGGGTCAAACCCGCGTATGTATGCGGTTATCGGGTAAAAATCTGTGTATATCATTTTTCATATAGTTTTAGGGATGATCAAGGAAACATCAAAGATAAAAGATGGTCCATGGGGTCTAAAGAGTCTACAGCCGGACAGGGGAAGGCCATACAAAGTGTGATTCACCTAGAGTGGTGAAAATCTCTATAACGGGAGGAAACTAAGTCTATGGAAATAAATTGTGTGACAAGCGATACAGATATCCACATGCATCCTCTCTTGTTGCAGAATCCTCTGAAGATTCTATTCATTATCATCATACTAAATATGGCATGGGTGCTCAGACTCCTTTTAACATTTTGCAAGAAATGCACAACACATTGACTTTCATCAAGTATTTACTAACCTTAACAAAATGGCACACTGAAACACCACGATGTTCATCTTCCAGCTCCATTAAAGAAAGGAACAGTCCCATCTGATTTTCCTCCGTTGTTACAAAATAATTTAGAAGTGCATAGAAATTATTCTATTGTTACCAATGTAAGGTTGAACCAGTCCTACAATTCAGGACTAACTAGAGTACATTCCACATAGGTTGTTCCTCCATTGTGTATTTCAAGACAAGAAGTAGGTCCTACAAAAACACAGAAATTACATCAGTTTCATCAAGGGAAATTGACAAGTTCATCTCCAATTGTGGTGAAGGGGAAACGTCTAAATATTACTTATGATGCAAGATCGTCTGTAGGGGAAGGAAGATGTAAGGAACCAAAAATGGTACAAAGTGGTGATATTAGGTCTTTAGAGAGAAAGAATACTACTGTACATAGAAAACATGGAGGAGATAGATATGTTTCAAGAAATATCATATTTAGTGCTGAGAGAAGACTGAAGAATGGAATAACTTCAAATATATAGGGATGTTAAACAATTTTAGATGAGGCAACACCCTATTTTATTGAAGTTGAAAGTATGACTAAAAATGGCCCCATAATAGTTATGGAAAATAATAATAGTAGACCATCTTATGAATTTACAACCTCAAAGAAATCAAACAAGGAGAAATAAGAAGAAACTATTGTATATCTGAAAGAGGACTCTCTCCCAGAAATAGTGATGGATCAGGAAGAGCTGAGTGATTCTGAATATGAAATTGGAGAAAGTGTACAATTTGAATGTGAAGAAATGGGTGATTCTGATGGAGAGTACTCTGTTTTTTAGTAGCACTCTAATATGCTTTATAAGCTCTAATAGGATTTATTTATGCTGTCAAGAGTTCTAAATTTACAAATGTTGGTACTTTATAATGCTTGGGTCGATTCTTTCTCGAATATACAATTTATTTTGGCGTTTCATATTTTTCAATGTAATGTCTATCCATTTTAAATTGTGTGAAGTAGGATTGTTAGAATTTGGATTTTTTTGATTTTGTACTTCTAAGTGAAAAAATGTAATTGAGGAGATGCAGTTTTCAAAGTTGGTGAAAAGACTTACAAGATAAAAATAGTATATAAAATTTAATTAATTTAGCACCATCCTCCGACAAATATTTTCCCTCTACTTTTCAGTGTTGTATGTATAAAAGATAACGATTTTTTCATATGCTTCACTTCAAATTAAAGGGTTATATTATTGCACTGAACTTGTGCATCTTTCCCATGCCACAAACTATAGGATACCATAAGCAATTCATATGAGTTACGCATAGCATGCGCTTTTGTGTTTAATTTTGACCAAAGATGGAATACAGAAGTGCACGTGTCTAGAATACATAAGTCATTTAAAAAAATTGCTAACAAATATAATTTAAAATAATATTTAAAACAATTGCTACCAAATATAATTTAAAACAATTGTTAACAAATAAATTTTAAAACAATTGCTAACAAAGAACATTTAAAACAATTTAATGGTCAAAACACAGTATGACAATTATATTGGTAATAGTTTATAGAAAATTTCTGCAAAAGTAGAACATTTACACCTTCCGTGAATGTAGAAAATCCACCATTATTGAAAGAAAATATATTTCTAGATTGTGTAGAAATTTTGGAAAATTCAGGTCCTTATTCAGGTCCAGTTGTGCTTTGAAGTAATCTGCCGGATGTATTTAAGGTGACATTGTTTTTCAATTTAACATTGTTGGAATTTGTTTAATAATTTTTTCTTGTCATGCCTATTGTTAACTTATCAACTTCAAATCATATCAAGAGCTATTCGCACTTTAAATTCTACTCCTTTTTGTTATTGACTATTTTTTCATTGTTTCTTTGGATTGTGTCTAGTATATTGTAACATATAGATAGTGTGCTAGTTAGATTGCTCGCATTAATTTTCATATTGGTGAGAAGTGTATTATCCATTGCTCATATTGGTTTGATCAGAAGGAGAAAATTAAGTGTTAATTTGAAATTTGTTTCTTTTGTTTGAGTAGGATTTAAAGTGTCTCTCAACGACAACATAAGACTTATCTGTAATTTGCTTCTGACTGTGTAGTTCCTGAAACGATATGGTGAAGTTAGCATGCTAGATATAAAAGGGGTAGATGCTAGAAATATGGTCCCGATTATTGGAATAATGAATCTTCATTCATTTGGTGAAGTTTTGGGTGTTGGAGTCTCATTTGCTGGCTCAAAAGGACTGTCACAAGGTGTTGTGGTAACTATAGCCATCAATGTGCATACCATTCCAAAAGGATTAGCTACAAGTGTGGTTCTGCCATCACATGGGGTTTATCCAAACAATGCACTGATATGGAGTGTCATTAAATCCTTGCCACGGGTTAGAATAATATTTAAACAAACATTTCTCAATTTCATCAGGAAGGTTTTGGAGAAATGATAAAATTATATTAATGTCCACAAATGATCAAAATAAGCCATTGGGACAAGGAAGGGCAATGCTTGATAACAATAAGGACTGGCCATAACATCTCCACAACAATCGAAAACCTAGGTTAAAGAATCAAAGAAAGAGAGTAGACAATAAGATGAAAGGGGGTGAAACTAAAAGGGTAAAGTGTAGGTAGTGAATAAATAAATCACACCATTAGTAATGATGCATCATGAATTCTGAAGGTTAATAATAAAAAAATTGATCTCATACATGGAAAATAAAACTTTCTTAAAACATGGTGAAAGTCCTTAACTTTCTACTCATCAATGGGGAAAAACATTGACTTTATAAAAGTGATAGGTATAACTCTCGATTCAATTCATTTCATAGCCAAAAAATTTATTTATACATTACAATGACTCTTGGGATTACACATCCGAGAGTCATTTCATATTCCTATTATTTACACTAACGTATAATCCTGACGGATTATATTCCAACAATCCCCCCCTTAATCCGAAGTGGTGTTAGTAAGTCCGAGCATGTTTCTGAATCCTTCAAACTTTTCTCGTCCAAGCACTTTGGTGAAGATGTCTACAACTTGATTATTTGTGGAACAATGTCGAAGATGGACTGTCTTGGCCTCTACATGATGTCGAATCAAATGATACTTTGTGTTGATGTGCTTGGTTCGATCATGGAATCTGGGATTCTTAGCCAACTTGATTGCAAAAGTATTGTCTATCGATAATAGAGTGGAGTTCTCTTGTCTTTCTTGCAAATCTTCAAGTATCTTCCTGAGCCATACTATTTCTTTCTTTGCTTCAGCTGCACCCACATATTATGCTTCTGTTGTTGAATCTGCCGGAACTGACTGTTTGCGTGATCTCCATGAGACAGCTGCTGATGCAAGACTCATAGTATATCCAGAATTCGATACTCCTGTCTCCTTATTGCTATCAAAATCTGAGTCTGAGTACCCAATAAGTTTGAAGTCATCCACTTTAGAGTACTTGATTCCAACGTCTTGAGTCCCCTTCAAGTATCTTAGAACTCTTTTTGCAGCTGACCAGTGTCCTTCACAAGGTTTATGCATGAACCTTGAAAGTATGCCAACAACATAAGAAATATCTGGTCTAGTTGCTGTAAGGTAGATAAGACTTCCTACAAGTTGTCGATACTTGGTCGCATCCTCAAATTCTTTTCCTTCGCTTGATGTGAGATTCATTTTCTGTTCCATTAGAGTAGAGATAGGGTTGCATTCTGTCATGCAAAATTTGTTAGTAGTTCTCCAACATATTTTTTATGAGATAGGAATATGTACTTAGGATGTTGAGTGACTTCAATTCCATATTTTGGCTTGTTATGGAGATGTCCCATATCTGTCATTTCAAAGATCTTTTTCAAATATTTCTTTATGGATGCTATATAGCTCTCATCGTTCCCTGTCATCAAAAGATCATCTACGTACACTACAAGATACACAACAGATCTTCCAACTTTCTTTATAAATAGTGTTGCATCATCAAGATCAAAATGTTCGAAATTTTACTCCAAAAGATGCTCGGTTAACTTTTCATACCATGCGCGAGGCGCTTGTTTTAGGCCATACAAGGATTTGACAAGCTTGCATACCTTTTGTTATTTTCCTTTCACAACAAAGCCTTCTAGCTGAGACATGAAGACATTCTCTTTCAAGTCTCCATTCAAGAAAGCAGTCTTCACATCCATTTGATGAACTTTCCACCCTTTCTGAGCAGCTAAAGAGAGTAAGGTACGGATGGTAGCCCATTTTGGTGTAGGAGAGAACGTTTCTTCATAGTCAATTCCTTCCTTCTGTGCATAGCCTTTTGCTACAAGCCTCGCTTTGTGCTTTTCAAGTGAGTGATCTGATTTGTATTTGTCCTTGCACACCCACTTGCAGCCAATTGGTTTGGTTCCAACTAGAGGTTCAACCAACTTCCAAGTTCCATTCTTCATGAGTGCATCATACTCATTCTGCATAGCTTCTTTCCACTCAACTCTAGTAGAAGCTTCTTCAAAGGAAGTTGGTTCAAATTTAGCAGATAAATTAAATTCACAATCAAATGATACATCCATGTCATCACCTAAATTATCTGCTTCTCCTCCATCTTCATTTCTTTTTGAACTTCTCGTTCTCGTCTTTCCAACTTCATCTGGATGGACACTTTCAAGTGTCTTTGTGGCCCATTTAGGAATCTTTCGTGATGGTCCTGGTTGATCAGCTGGTGGTGCTTCATCATTGATTGAGAGTCTTCCAATTCTCTCAATCACATCATCCAGTTGAATCTTTTGATCAGGTGAAGTAGCAAAAACTTCTTCATGCGGGGGAGTTGGTGCTTCATATGGAAATTCCAAAGGTTGATCCAGAATAGGAATCCCCCCTTCAAGGTTTGGAATTTCATATTCATTTTCAGAATATTTTGTTGGATGAGGATATTTTTCCAAATGATCAAGCTGTCTCTCAATGGACTGGTCATTTTTATTAGTTTCAAGAAAAATGACATCTTTGGAAATAACAAACTTCTTGTTTACCTCATCATACAGACGATATGCCTTGGAGTATTCTTCGTACCCCAGGAAAATGCATTTTCTGCTTCGAGCACCAAGCTTGTTTCTTTGCTCCTTTGGAATCAAGGCATAATAGGTGGAACCAAAAACTCTGAGATGCCTAACTGAAGGGAGATGGCCAAACCACATTTCATGTCGAGTCTTGTTATCAAGAGCATTTGAGGTACTTCTGTTTCTCAAATAGGCTGCACATTTTACTGCATCACCCCAAAACATTAGTTTTACATTCTCAAAAAACATTATTGAGCGAACCATATTCATTATGCTTCTGTTCATTCTTTTTGATACACCGTTTTGTTGAGGATTGTAGGGAACTCTAGTTTGATGTGCAATTCCATGTTGGCAAAGATAATCTTCAAAAGCATTTGAAGTGTATTCTCTCCCATTATCAGTACAAAGTGTACCAATTTTTTATTGTGCTTGTTTTTATATCAATGCATGAAAGTATTTGAATGTTTGAAATTCTTTTTCTTTTGTCTTTAAACAATAAATCCAACACATTCTTGAGTAGTCATCAACAAAGGTCATAAAATACTTATTCCCATGAGCAGAAGGAGTTGGCATTGGGCCACATAAATCAGAATGCACTAATTCTAATTTCCTACTTGCTCTGAAATTAGATTCATGGAATGGCAGCTTACTGTGTTTCCCTAATATACATGCATCACATTTGTTCTTCTCTTTGGGAATGGTGGGAAAACCAAATACACCATTCTTTCTCAACAAACGAAGACTGTTATAATTCAAATGACCAAATCTTGCATGCCATAATAAACTTGATGAAAAATTACCTTCTCCATGCTGAGAGAGGTAGGCATAAATATGAACTCTTGCAGATGAACCCTTTAGCTTCAACAGCTTCCCATCTTCGTATCCAGTCATGATGACTTGGTTGTCAGAGGACTTACTTATTTCTACGATTCCATCAAACATGTGGATGGAATGGCCTTGCTGTCGAATCTCTACCAAAGACAACAGGCTCCTCTATAACCCTGGAAGATAAAGAACATTCTTCAACAAGAAATGAGGGAATCCAGGCATCTTCAGTCGAATGGTGCCCATTCCCTTTGGTTTAAGACTTGACTTATCTGCAAAGTAAACTATGCCATTTATTGTTTCATTAAGTTCTTCAAAACAGTATTTTATGAAAGTCATGTGTGATGTTGCACTGGTATCAAGTAGCCAACATTCTGTGTTAGATGAAAGTGAAGTCATTTCATTAATACCAAGATTACAATGTGCAACAATACAATGAGCAGAATCAGAAGGTTTACTAGCATCTTGGTTTTTATTTTCATCTTTCTTCTGGTTATGTCTGTCTTAAATGGAGTCCCACGAAGCCCAACACTGATCTGATGTGTGTCCATTCTTTCCACAATGCTTGCACTGCAAATATGATCTTTTGATGGAGTTTTTTCTGAAGTTTCTTCTTCCTCTGCCTCTCTTGCTGCTTTCTCCTTTGGGATGATCTTTGGATTGGTCTTTGGTGTGGTTATTTGCTTTTTGAGAAAAGCAAAGTGATTATACAGATGTTATAGATTGCATATTCTGCAACTGCTAGTGTAATTTACAATAATAAACTTAATATGACAAGGAGAATGAGATAATAGGAAAAACAATAACCTTGCAGGTCTATAGTCTTTGCCAAGGTGATTTACAATAAGTTCATTTACGGAGAAAATATGTTGTCAATAAGTTCATAAGCAAATAATTCACCACTGGTGATGGTGAGGGAGAGGCACAGCTCTCAAAGAAAGACAGGATTAGAATGCTTTCAACTCATCTCCATGTAATTTACTTTAGATTGTTGTTTACATGGACAATTCAAATCTTCTTATCAAAAATTACAATAATGTCTCAATACATTATCTTGGAACAGACTTGTAGCAACACCCAGAGAAATGAGTTCTCAACACCTCTTGTAGTTACACACTCTTCTCACAGTATTCTTGGTCATATCAATGGTCTTTATATCAACACATTCATAGCAATTCCCTTCACATCCAAAAGAAACAACGCCAGGTCTGGATGGACTCAAGACGTAGGCAGGTCCATGCAGGCAGCTTCAAGAACTTGCAGCAGCAAAAAAATTGCACAGTGGCAATATTCCTAATTGCACGAGCAGTCTCAATGCAATCAACACCAACAAAACAACATATATCTTCCACAAGAGTCTTTAATGTATGATATATATCAGTCACAATATAGCAAGAGTCTTTAATATATATCGGTCACAATATATCAGTCACAATATAGCAAGAGTCTTCAATATAGCATACATTATTTCTCCAACGCAGTCTTCAACGTAGAAGAGTCTTCAACACATCATATACACCAGCAACATGAATGAAAATTACAGACTCCATGCATCATATATACTCAACCAGCGCATATATACTCAACGATCTCAGGCTCATACAACAACCATATTATTCATGCACACACATGAACATATTTGCATACATTTTCTAGAAAAAACTCCACGCATTGGAATTATGCCAAAATTAGGTTTTCAGACAGTCACACTCCTCCACATTAAATTATGTAAATTTGACCTTCATGCAATTGGATAATGTCAAATGACGTGAATCTTCATAGCTATACAATCTCTCTACGCCAATCTTCTCAGCTTCAACAATCTTCTCAGCTTCATAGCTATACAATCTCTCTTCAGCAATCTTCTCAGCTATGAGTACTGAGATATCTTCTTGGTAGGTTGCAACACTTATGAAAGAGTTTCTGTCTCATCTGCTGGTGCAACGTAGTTGTCTTGGTTGTGTTCTACAGGGGTTATAACTTTCAACTCACGGCGGTTCAAATCGTGACCATTCTGGCTACCAGAGGGCGTAGCCATTGAGGGTATTCTACAGGATCAGCAAGCAGACTGGTTGTGTTCCTAGAAGATGATTTGAGGCAACAGGATACAGTATTATAGACACAAATACATCTACAACCATACATTATCATGACAGCAAATACAACACAAAGGAGAGAGTGTTTATCCCTAGCCAATAGCAGCAAAAATAGAACATCTACCGCCAAATTATGGCCCGTCTCCACTTCTAAAGAGTCCAAAATCGGAGCAGGATCACAACAACAAAAGCCACAAACCATGAAATCTCAGTGAAGACATGAGAATCAGCAGTGGGAACAACATTCAAAATGCGGAGCAGGCTGACAACAACAAAAGCCACAAAACACGAAATCTCAATGAAGACGTGAGAAGCAGCAGCGGGAACAACATTTAAAACGTTGGGATTAGGGTTGCATGCACAGTGGAAGAGAATAACGCATAAAATGCATGCGACTGGCAGACTGACAGAGCAAGCAGCCTGAAACATATTTGGCAGAATGAATGTTTGGCAAGCAGAATGCCAGGACTGAAATGCAGCCAGGAGTTATGGTAGGTGGTGCTCTGATACCACTGATAGGTATAACTCCCGATTCAAATAATTTCATAGCCAAAAAATTTATTTATACATTACAATGACTCTTGGGATTACACATCCGAGAGTCTTTTCATCTTCCTATTATTTACACTAACGTATAATCCTGACGGATTATATTCCAACAAAAAGGACCGGGCCCTTTCAAATCTTCTTGCTTAATCATAAAAGAAAGAAGCAAACTCCTGGGAGGGAATTCAATGACAGTGCTTTATCAAAACTATGAACTTAAATTTATTAAACGTGTTTGATTTTAATATTTTTATTTTAGGGATATTTGTATTTCTATTTACAAATATTTGTCTCTAAAATTGATCATAATGGTCTAAAGTTGTCTTCTAGATTTTTGGCTTTGATTGGCTTTTCTATCAAGTCAAGAGAGTCTAAAATCAAGATGATCCATTGAGATTAGTGATGTTTGGTTGTCAAAATCTTGAGATGCACATCTATGTCTCATTAATAATATTCATATAGATTACACTCTACAGAAAATCCTTACAAGCTTGGCATAAAAGTGTAAATGCAAAAAATTGCTCAACTAGCTCTACATGGCCTAAACCACATACATATATCTTTTTCCTATCTTTCTTGCCTCATTTTTCAACCTCCGCAACTATGTTTTAACTTTATTCTCTCTCGAAAAGCTCAAAAATATAAAAGGGCCTAAAAACCCACAAAAGGGCTAAAAATCTCACAAGAGAGCTAAAAAGCTCACAAAGGGGCTAAAAACCCCAAAAGAGATAAAAAAACATAAAAAGGGGCTTAAAACCCTAAATAGGGATCAAAACCCTAATTAGGGTCCAAAACCCTAAAAGAGAGAAAAGGACAAGAAAAAACTAAAAAATAGTGTGGAGGTCTCCATCAAAAGATTAGCTTATTCCTTCTGTCATTATTATATTTATGTGAGTATGTTGAGAAGCCATTATTCTCAAAATACTCACATAATTTTCCAATCATTCCATTGCCCGACCTCCTCCCATCTTGTATGTTGAGGCACCCTCCATACTAACCAGCCTGTGGAGAGGCAGTATCATTCCAAGTTAGGGCACGGTGGCCCAATTTCAAGGAAAACAAAAGGTATACCAGTCTCATTTTTTATATTTAGTTTAGTAGTATTTTCTTATTGTTTAATGTGTTACTGATATTTTATTTGTAGCTAGCTCTATTCCATTGAAATATACCATTTTGTCCCAGAGACAGAAGGAAGGTGCTTTTGCATGCAGCTAGGGTGAAAACTCGGCTACATTTTTGGCGACCATACTGGTTGATCCCATAGGGTCCCTTGTTTTGTAGGTATTTTTGTTTTTTTATTCATAGTGGTCCCTGGTCGGACCCCCATGAGGCCGATCTGAGTCTGTACGGCACCAGTGCATATCCCTATCGGCCATTGCAGGATTACTTTTTAAATTTTTTTTAGTTCTGGCCCCAGTCGTTGCTTTCATGCTGAAACCCATGACCTAGTCACTGCTTTCGAGTCAAAACCCATGACCCAGGTCGTTACTTCAGCGTCAAAAGGTGTGACTTGCCTCACATGACATAGTCGTGGCTATTTTTTGCAGTAGAAGCAACCCAGTTGCTACTGTGTGGCCTATTTGTGTGACTCAAATGCCACTGTCCAATAGTTAGAAGCGACCTGTCTTTTTTTGAGCTATTTTACATCTATTTTCCTTTCTAAACAACCCATTAGCCACTGGTTGACTATTATATGCGAACTTTCTATTTCTAAGTTTATTTTCTGTCAATTTCAATTCTGTATTTCATTATTAGAAATTTGGAAATTAACATTCTTATTTAGCCCCTCCTCCTCTACTCAGTCATCACCCTCCAGGGTCTTCTGAGATAAGATGAGGGTTTGAGTAAGCTTAGTAATAGGCATCCATTTTTTTTATTGTTCTTTTCCATTAAAAACAAGTGACCTTGGAAGCTACTGGGAGTGGAAACCATTGGGAGTTTCACAACGTTCGTGTCCTCCTTGTTGAGAACCGAGCATTTAGGGTGTGAACTGTTGATCGATGGGTGGACTTGTTTCTACTTTGATGAGATCCAAACACTCCCTCCTAGATTTGAAGGATACAAAATTGGTGTAGTCACACTACTGGTTCACAAAAAATTACAGCCAATCACCCATTATTATAGTTTGTCTTGTAAGTTGTTTTGAATTATTTTTAGCTTTCAACCCCGCTTTAGTACAAGCCCTTTGCTTGTTTCTTACAGGGAAACCAGTGTTATTTTCTTATTGAATATTTAAAAGTAAAAGTAACAAATTCATACACAAATGCACATACTCACACCACATTATCAAACAAAACTTGGTTCATGACCCCAAGCAAAACCATAAAAGTAACCAACTTACTTAATAATCTTTCGATTTGGGACATAAGTCTCAACTGCAACAACTGTGGGAAGTGCTTGGTATTTTTCCTAAAGCTCATTGTGAGGAGTACCACAGGAACCCTAAAGTAGCTAGCCAATGAGAGGAATTGCTAAGTGAAAAGGACAACGACCCCTTCCGATTGACTAAATATACCCTTGTGAGGAAAACATCCAAAGCCTATCTTCTAGAAGTCTTGGTGGCCGAGTGACTACCTGTGAACCAATAGGAAGCCAATTTAAACCAGGGTCCAAAAATTCATTACTATTTACTACCACAAGCCACCATTGATCCAGCACATTCCTCCTTGACTTAGGGGCCACCCCCCTCAGTTTGGTTCTTTAGACCATCACCGTAGAGGCTCTCCTCAACAACCTTCCTCATCTTCAGGAGGACACATGACCTCTAATTCTGAATCAGATTCCTATCAATCCGAGCCGAATCTATTCACTACATTGTTTAGCCCCATGGCTAGAACAAATCCCGATCCCTTCTTTGGAGGGGGGAGTGGCAGTGGACCCATGTCTCTACCTCACATATTTAACAATATCCCTTCCAGTGGTCCCAACACCACTGTGCTTGCTACAGTAGGTACGCTACCCATTAGTGGCGACCCCAATCCATCTCCCATGATTCCAATGGTACCACCCTATATACCTAGGGACAGTGGCCCTTCCACGATCATCCCAACTATCCCCACTGTAGGATGTCAACCTCATGTGCCCCCATCCATGCATGGACATTATACTCTTGCAAACCTCGACACCTTTGTCATCGACTCCTGATCCAACCTCATGTCCAACCTACCTTTCATGGCTCACCTTAACTTATCAAATTTGGCTCGGTTAATGAATGAGCCAATAAGTCATCAACCCCATTGGCCTCCCATACCAACCAAACTTCCTTCAGACATTCCAAATTTTGTGGACATTATGTCGTTTTATTTATGGTGCTCGTCAAACAACATTGTAGATTACTCGATCAGTATGAGATTATTCCAACACACACTCGCAGGTGCTGCAACAAAATGGTATATTGAACTACCTAAAGCCTCTTACCTTGATTTCAATTCACTAGCCTTCATGTTCCTTCAGTACTTCCAGCTCCCTGTTCAATACAACAAAGGCATGGAGATCTTGTTATCTTGTCATCAGAATACCGCTATGCACATCACTGACCACATCCATGAGTGGCGGTGACAACGTAGCCTATGCAATATCCAACTTGATGACAGGATCTTCCTCGATTGGTTCTTGAAAACCTTGCTTCCGCCCATAGCTAAGGAAGTCTCCTCTGAACGTCCCCAATGTGAGGAAGAGGAAATCTTGAAGGACCAATAGTTTGATTTAATGTACGCTCAATCTGGATACCTATACACCAGCATACCAGACGCTCCACGTGATGGCACCTCTCACCGTGATACGCCGAGGGAATCCCATGCTACAGATGGTGTCATTGGATCTGTCTCCCAACACCCACACTACTATGTGGCACCCCCTACGATGCCACCGCACCCAAGAAACACCCATAGTGTTGCACAACCAAACCAGATACCCGATTACTCAAGGATGATGGCTCAGTCTAGAGCCACATCCTCTTATGCAAAGCCCATGCTAAATCAGCATGCTCATGCGCAAACTTAGAAAACAAAATTGTATTTGGGCCCAATGAACAGATTTGTAGCCCCCCCATATCTTCTAGCCTACTATGCACCACCTATGCAAGCCGCTTCGGCCCCGGCCTCATCTCCTTCGACTTCCACGGGACAAGTTTTTGCTCAGCATAATCTTCACAACCAACTTACCCCCAACAACCAACAATGGTAGGGTAAGAAAAAATGAGCAAGGAACCAAGGTAAAAACCAACCACAAGGAGGTGGCCAACAGCCTAATCCTCCTAACAAC
Organism: Pseudotsuga menziesii; assembly: GCA_001517045.1. NCBI lineage: Eukaryota > Viridiplantae > Streptophyta > Pinopsida > Pinales > Pinaceae > Pseudotsuga > Pseudotsuga menziesii. The sequence continues at coordinate 59,729 of LPNX010014343.1, forward strand.
AACAATGCTAACCCATCAAAACAAAACCCCCAAGATCCTAATCGATCAGGATGAAAAACTCCATTACAGACTAATCATCTATGTAAGTTATACAAAATATGAGGTCACTACACTCATGAATGCCCTCATATGGACCACATCAAGATTTTTCTCCAAAATGAAGCTCAACGGGACACTAATGCGGCAGCACCGGTTCAGCCCAACCCAACACTACTAGGCCCTCTACCTATGGTGCTCCAAAACCCATTACCACTCCAATGATTGGTTGAAAATGCACCCTTTCCCCCACCTCCTCCTACAACACCCACCACGGCTCCACCTACAGAAACTGGTATCCATCACCTAATGACACTGTCAACCGAAGAGGTGAACCTCTAGACTAGGTGCATCTAATACGGTTCCACCATAGCAACCACTAACCCATAAGCGGCATCTACCTCCAACACTGCCAACATGCCCCTCCACTTACCTACGCCCCCCATTGATGGGGCAGCCAAAGGTCCATGGTTTCCTATACGACATATCACCAACAATGCAACTACATGAGCTTCAGTATAGCACCGTTGATGACTTGGCCCAATCACCTACAACCATCTCCTCTCTAGAAGTGCTAAAAACTTGCCCGCCACAGCAAAAAGAACTGTTATCCGCACTAGGTTTCATATATGCTCTTGATTCCAGATTAATCACATTTGATCTGGATCATGATGAACCAATAATTCCATCCACCATCGCCTTCCAGATTCCAGTATCAATTTGGAATTCAGTTGTCCATCGATGCATTGTCGACGAAGGGGCATCCACTTGTGTGATGTCAACTTTTGTTTGGAAAAAACTCAAGTACCCCACCCTCCAACCATCCACTACTGCCCTTCACGCCTATGATGGCTGCTATACAATGGCCCAGGTCATTCTTCCAAATGTTTCTATTTCCTTAGCCAGTAAAGGCCAATTTCCTTTGTCGGAGGTCCTATGTCTAAGTCACTCATGACGCAGCACTTGGGGCATAGTTTTTATTTTTTGTTTTACATTGTTTTTACCATGATTCGGAGACCCCCTATAGTAGTTGCTCCATGTCTAGTCACAATGAGTCCATTATAGAACTTCATCGCATTATTTGCACGTGAGAAGGTGGATATAACCCCTGCTCTTGCGCCACTGGTATCCCACTGGAGGGTGTAGTCCCACGTCTGCACATGCACACAGTATGTTGCATGTATGGTATATCTACCACCATGCTAGAATACCTTCATGTCCCTAGACCTGTACCGAAGGTCGAGGTGTCTCCAGGATCTCTCCAATTGTCCATGCTCATGTATGGATAATCCTCTATAAGGATAGGAAGCTGCCACCACTGTGCAAAAAGCTCCCAGGTAATGAGACCACATGCACTAGTTTGACACCATCCCTAATTTCTTCGATTAATTTCTTAGAGTCACTTATATTTGTGTGCCACCACGCGAATGACACCTTGTACATTGAGCTAGATCCGTACCCATAGGCCTCCAATTGGTATAGTTTTTACCCATGCACCACTACACTAGGGGCAACATCACTAGATGGTAAGCAGAGTTATCCAGAGTCTATTTGAGACGTCGTTTGCACTGTTGGATTCAGTTTTTAATCCTCTTTATTTTTACAAGACCCTTGTATTGTGCTTTAACAATGACTTTTTGGTCCAACTCCCAGAGGCCACCTCAATTTGTGTACCACCACGCGAGTCTCCATTATGGAGTTTCTGTTGAGATATTTTCTAACTCCTAAATGAATGAAAATATATTCAAGCAATCTTGCTTCCTTTCATTCTTGTTAAAGTATTTGAAAGGGTGTATACATAGCCTCATTTATCTCCTTTTTTGGACTATGGAGACTACCATAAGAAAAGGACCACCTCGGCACACTTAGTCATGGAGGGTTTCCCTTTGCGTCCTTTTATGATTTCTTGGGAATTGGGACCGAACTTCATGAAAAATCTCATCATGGTTTGTCTTTAAGCTCTTTTCTAGCGTTCTCATCAAGAAAAGATCGCCAAGCAAACTTGGTTTCGTTCATGATCGTTAAAGTATTTGAATGACCGTACAGTGAGTGTAAGTTTAACCTTTTCCACCCTGCCTAGATTACCAATGGTAAAGAAGTCTCCTATCCCCAAAAAAAGGGTGGGATAGCTCTCCTATGTACAATTTTATCCTTTTTCGGACACAGGATACTATCAACAAATAAAATACTTCACTAGAGTCTTCTTCCTATTTTCAGACTCTCTAAAAATGAAAACACGATCGAGAATTTACTTTCTCGGGCTCACTAAAAATCCACGAGATCATGTCATAATGGTGCCTTTAGGTGCCACCCCATATATTACAGTTCTGCAACATTCCCCCATTGGGTCACCTTTGTTCATAGTATTCTACGATGAGTCTTCCTTGGATCCCCTCGATATCAATATTCCAAGTTACCTCCCTTAGTATTTCACATCTGCAGATACATTCCCAGTATTACAACTATTATCCCTCACCCATGAGTCAGTTTCATTTGCTTCCAGGTCAGCCCTATCATTATTATCTAAACAAAGGAAGTTTGAGTCCCCCATTCAGTGTGTTAGTACCCATATTTCCCCACATCTTTGTTTATCCCCCTCGTGCTTTTGGTCAAGGAAACATTATTGCCTTGGTCAGTAGCAGGTATCCCTTAGTCAAGGAAAACACATCTATTCTAGAGGATAGACCCAGAGGTCCCTGTATCCTGGTTTCATTAACCTTATTGATGATCTCCTTTGACCACTTGAGAGGAGTCCTTAGTGCCTCTTAGGATGGTCATGTCTCATATGCTCGACTTCAGCTACATCATCGCATCATTGAGATTCATACAGGGTATTGGTCCATGCAGTATTTGGTCGAAAACCTCGGTTGTCATCTAACTCTAGCATATTGGTGAGTTTATTCAGGGATACAAACAGGTTCATGTCCCTTGTGATTGTCGAGTTTTGTTGGAAACAATGTTCAGAAGCCCCTAAAGCAGTGCTTCTATATATATTCATGATTGATGCGACCTATTATACCACTCAGACTTTGAATCTCCATCTATGAGTCCCTAAAGTTATGTAAACTTCCATATCCAGCAGATCATCAATTGTGTAGATATTGGATTCCATGAGAATGCCATGGTTCTATGAGGACCCTGCAACAAATAATTAATCAAAATACACGATATAGCAGCAGAACTCAAAATCACTTTTATATTAATCACAGGCCACTTCGAGGGGGCAACCTCCTTTGAGCAAGCTCAATACAAAATAACTTCACGGTCCCTTCCTTGGCCTCAACACACACTTATATACTAAAAATAGGCGCCAATACTATGGGTCAAAACCATGGGCCAATATAAACTATGGATCAACAAATACTGCAGGCGGCTTACAAAGCATATGCGCCCAACAACAATAACACAAACTATGGATCAACAATTACTATGGGACGACTTACAAAGCATATGCATCCAACAACAATATACTGACACGGTAAAGAGAAGGAGTGACATGGGTTCCTAACATCCCCTCCCCCTTAGAAAAATCTTTGTCCTCAAAGCTTTAGATGTGGAAATTGTCGCTGAATCTGAAGGAGTGGTTCCCGCGTAGCATCCTCAGGCTGCATTCCGTGCCATTGAATTAAGACCTCTATGATAGAGCGAGAGCGAAGCTGACGAGTGCGCTTATTGAGGATAGCCTCCCGCTCCAAAAAGATGGATCCTTCATTATCCAGTTCTAGTAAAATAGTTTGGCCTTTGATGTTGGTTCCAAGAACTTTCTTCAGACAAGAGACATGAAATACTGGATGAATGCGGGAAGAAGGCGGAAGTTCCAATTTATAAGCAACAGACCCAATCTTCTGAAGAATCCTATATGGCCCATAGAACTTTGGAGGGAGCTTATGACGCCCTTTGAGTTTTAGTGAGGATTGCTTGTAAGGCTGGAGATCAAGAAAAACCATATCACCAGCTTCAAAAGAGCGCCCAGAACGGTGCTAATCAGCTTGTTGCTTCATGCGATTTCTTGCCATGTGAATATTTTCGCGCAAAATGCGAAGAACCTCATCGCAGTTTCGAAGGACTGCGTCAACTGCCTGAAGTGGAGAACTGTTGGGGGTGTAAGGAAGAAGAACTGGTGGTGCCTGACCATAAACTACTTCATATGGAGTCATTTTAGAGGCAGTGTGGTAAGAGGTATTGTACCACCATTCAGCGAGAGGGAGCCACTTTGCCCACTGATGTTGTTACTCAGAGGAGATGCAACGAAGATAAGTTTCCAAGCATTTATTGATAATTTCATTCTGACCATCCATTTGTGGGTGATAACCTAAACTCATCTTCAATTTAGTGCCAGTGTGGTGAAAGGGTTCTGTCCAAAAATGACTGGTGAAAGTCGCATCATGATCCGAGACAACGGAAGAAGGAATTCCATGAAGACGAAAGATCTGGTCCAGGAAAATTTGAGCAATGGAGGAGGCTGTATAGGGATGGCTGAGAGCACAAAAATGACTATATTTGGAGAGGTGATCAACCACAACCAAAATCACAGTCTTGCCTCCAGATTTAGGGAGCCCTTCAATGAAATCCATAGAAATATCTTTCCATATCCGGGTAGGTATGGGCAAGGGTATGAGCAATCCCGGAAGGGGTGTTGTTTCACCCTTATTGCACTGGAAGGTATCACATTCAGCCACCATCTGTTGAATTGTCCTTTTCATACCCTGCCAAAAGAAGTTGTGCCGTGCCCGTTCATACGTTTTGAGAAAACTAGAGTGCCCAGCTGACGGAGAAGCATGGAGTTCATAGAAGATAGCTTGTTGAAGAGCTGTGTTCTAGGGAAGCACCAGATGACCCTTGTATCTCAGTGAATCACCATCCTAAGATTAATGTGGGACAGCAAAAGGGTTGTTGTCCAAGCATTGGATGATTTGAGATAATGAAGAGTCATTGACATAACCCTGTTGAACCGATTGCAACCAATTTTGGAACAGGCATAGAAATAGCGGAAAGAGAACCTTGGTCATCAAATGTGTGAGAAAGGGCATCCACCACAATATTTTCCTTACCCTTCTTATAAGTGATCTCATAGTCATAACCCATGAGTTTGCTAACCCATTTCTGTTGTGCTGGGGAGGATACACGCTGTTCTAGGAAATATTTCAGACTCTAGTGATCAGTCTTGATGCAGAAATGATTCCCTAAGAGGTAGGGTTGCCACTTTTGTACTGCATGCAAAATAGCCATCATTTCCTTCTCATATGTAGAGGCAGCTAGATTCTTACCAGAAAGGGCTTTGCTGGTTAACGCAATGGGGTGTTCATCTTAAAGGAGAACAACACCAAGTCCATTGCCATAAGCATCACTCTCAATAGTGAAGGGCTTGGAAAAATCGGGCATAGCTAGAACAGGTGCAGTACACATAGCTTGTTTCAGCTTGTCAAATGCACACTCAGTAACATGTGTCCATGTAAAAGCATCCTTTTTCAACAGAGCAGTTAATGGAGCTGCAATCTTCCCATAATCCTTGACAAACTTGCGGTAGTAGCCAGTCAACCCCAAAAAACCACGAAGGCTCTTGAGTGTCTTAGGAGGCGGCCAATTCTTCATGGCAGCGATTTTGGCAGGATCCACATGAACCCCTTGTGCTCAGATAATGTTCCCGAGATACTCAAATTCCTTTTGGCCAAAAACACATTTAGAGTTTTTGGCATGGAGATGATGATCAGAGAAAAGTTACATTACAAGAGCCAGATGCTGGAGATGTTCAGCCCATGTTTTATTGTAGATGAGGATACCATCAAAAAATACCAGAATGAATTTCTGCAAATAGGGTCGGAATATTTTATTCATCAAGGCTTGGAATGTGGAAGGAGCATTAGTGAGACCAAAGGGCATGACCAAAAACTCATAGTGGCCATCATGTGTGCGGAAAGCTGTTTTAGGGATATCATCCTCATGAACCTGAATTTGATGATACCCAGAGCGAAGATCCAACTTGGAGAAAAATTGAGCACCATGAAGCTCATCAAGAAGCTCATCAACAACAGGAATTGGAAACTTATCCTTGATGGTGAGGTGATTAAGTGCTCGGAAGTCAATGCAGAGGAGCCATGACCCATCTTTTTTGCGGACAAGAAGAACTGGTGAAGAAAAGGAACTTGTGCTTGGGTGAATAATACCTTGCTTTAGTAAGTCCCTAACGAGGAGTTCAATCTCTATTTTTTGGTGAAATGGGTAGCGATAGGGCCTGATGTTGGGAGGAATGCTTCCACGAAGGAGCTGAATATGATGGTCCTCTGGTTGTGAAGGTGGAAGTCCCACTGGTTCAGCAAAAACACCTGTATATCGATCCAGAATTTGTTGGAGATCCAAAGGAGTAGTGGGGGCCGTTGATGGTTTCATTTGAATGGAATGGAGCTGAGCGATGACACCATGGGAACTCTTCTTAAGGATTTTTTCCATGTGATGTGAACTGATGATGCTGAGAGACCCTGGTTGTAATCCTTTCAATGTGTGTTGGTGTCCATCGGGGGAGAACTACATCCAAAGTTCAGCAAAATCCCATAATATGGGGCCAAGTGTGCACAACCATTGAGCACCCAAAACCACATCACATCAGCCTAAGGTCAAGGCAAACATGTCAGAGCGGAGGTTATAATCTCCCATAGAGATACACACATTACGAAACTTCCCTTTGCAAGGTAAGGTGCCCCCATTGGCAACCATGACTTCAAAGTTGGAGCAAGGATGGATAAAACAATCAGCTTGTTTGGCGATCCGAGGGTCAATGAAATTATGAGTGCTACCAAAATCAATGAGTATTGTAAGAGGACGCTTCTTGAAGTAACCACGTACCCGCTTTGTTTGGGGGGCAGTGACTCCAGCTAAAGCATGGAGGGATATCTCGGGCTGGTCATCCTGAGATGGAGGGTCAGTAGGCGGCTCCTGAATGTCAACCGGAGCATCCATTGTATCGGGAGCTTCTTCACCAATTTCAGAGGCAGGTGGAGAACCCACATCCAAGAGATAGATATTTTTTTACACACATCGATGTCCCCGATTGAATTTCTCATCACAATTATAACAAAGCCCTTTTTCTCTGCATGCCTGCATCTCTGTTTCAGACAAATGCTTGATTGGAGGTGAGCGAGGAGCTGGCGGAATGGGAGGTCATTGAGAACCCATATTTCGAAAGGGAACAAAAGAGGATTTGGAGCGCTGTTGGGCTGCCATCTTATCTTCTACCAACTTAACCAACCCCAGGGCTTCCATCATTATGTTGGGACTGAACATTTTGACCTCAGAGCGAATTGCATCCTTTAGACCACTGATAAAACAACTCCGGTAGAAGTCATCAGGTAATCGTTCAGTGTGATTAGCTAGTTTCTCAAATTCAGTTTGATACTCTTTCATAGTGCCAATTTGGAGAAGTTTAGTGAGAGCTCTCGTGAAGTCATCAAAAGCACTAGGACCAAATCATTGCAAAAGGAGCTGGCAAAAATCAGACCATCTTAGCTCTTCATGAGCCTTGATGTACCAACGATACCATTGAAGAGATTCCTTTTCCAAATGAAAGGAGGCAAGTGGAACTTTGTTGACATCAAAAGTATTATGAAGACTGAAATATTGTTCTGCATGATAGATCCATCCAGTCGGATCAGTACCATTGAAGCGAGGAAAATCTAGCTTTGGACCATGAAAATTGCTGGAAGAAGAGAACCCATTGTTTGATGAAGACTCAGAATGTCGTCTGGTGTTCATAGCTGAATGCTCAAGATGGAGAATGAGAAATTTTCCATCTAGTTCCTGGAGTTTGGCTTGGATGGCTGCAAGTGCTTCCTCCATGGTTTTTGCTCCTGTGCGGGTGACAACCATAACCAGGAGTTTTTTTTTTTGTTTGTGGGGGGGGGGGGGGGGGGGGGGGGGGAGTGGGTAGAAAAACAAAAACAGAAACTGTTTCAGTAGAGGACAGGGAAGCAAAAAAAATCGGAAGGGTAATTTGGGTTTGAGTAAGTTTTGGACACTGTCGAAAGGACAGGGAAGCAAAAAATGGGGATTTTAGGAGCGGGGTGAAAGAATGAGAAAATTTGGTAAAGAGGGACAAAGAACCAGAATGAGGAAAGGAATACGGTGGCAAAATTTGAAGGCGTTTGGGTGAAAATCGAAGGAGTTATGGCAAACCCTAAAAATAGACAAATGTGGGATTTCAGGTCTTGGGAAGTGGAATTTGGGATAGGGTCTTCAGGAATGAAATACGCAGAATGGAATTGCAGAGGTGTCAGTGAAGTTCCAGGGAAAACAGAGTTGAAACCAAGGAGATATGGCCGAAAAACAGAATTTTGTACTTTTTTTTCAGGAAGCGATCTGCAACGGTGCGAAAGTGATCAGAAACAGTGGAATCTGCAACGGCGTGGAAATGATTGGCAACAAATGGATGTGCAATGGTGCGGAACTGACCGGCAACAGTTCTGGACAGAGGAAATCTGTGATTGTGCAACTGAAAATAGATATGGACCCCAGGTATGCGTGGATTCCTATCGGTTCAAGGGATTCACTCGGCCACCAATGCTGTCTGACGGCTTGCATATTGGGGCAGTACCCCTCACTCCACGGCTCAGGTAAAACTGATAATCGCTTGGCCACATATGACAGCTCTTGGTTTACTTCACGGGTGGGAACTAGTCAATCAGGTAGGGGTCGTTTCCCTTTTCGCTGGCAGGTCCTCTCAATGGGCCAGCTACTTCAAGGTTCCTGTGGTACTCCTGACAATGAGTTTTAGGGCTTATGCCCAAGTACTTCCCACAGTTAAGCGGATAGGGATTATTCCCAGATCCGAACCTGCAACAGAAGCGAAAAAAATTTGGGCAGAAATTTCACCCAACGATCCCAAGAAAGTGCTATGATACCAGATGTGAGGACCCTGCAGCAAATAATTAATCAAAATATACGATATAGCAGCAGAAATCAAAATCACTTTTATATTAATCGCAGGCCACTTCGAGGGGGCAACCACCTTTGAGCAAGTTCAATACAAAATAACTTCACGGTCCCTTCCTTGGCCTCAACACACACTTATATACTAAAAATAGGCACCAATACTATGGGTCAAAACCATGGGCCAATATAAACTATGGATCAACAAATACTACAGGCGGCTTACAAAGCATATGCGCCCAATAAAAATAACACAAACTATGGATCAACAATTACTATGGGATGACTTACAAAGCATATGCGTCCAACAACAATATACTAGTATGGTAAAGAGAAGGAGTGACATGGGTTCCTAACAGGTTCCTATGTATCCGTTCTTCAGATCAACATTGTATTCGGCCTCTCATTGAGGCCACCATTATGTAACATCAGTTGTATATGTATTGATCGACTCCCATATTTTCAAGCCTTGATCCCATTATTTATTCTTTTGACATTGTTATGAGCATGGGTATGCCCACCTCGTCCATATACATGTCACATATTCTTTGTATCTCACCCATTGTTGGGAACCAATTTTAATACAAAAACCAAAATCAACCATGTAATGAACGAGGAAGTGTCGCTTCTTCATAGGTCTCTCCATTATCCCCATGATCATATGGTGTTTGTCGGTCATATGATGAACTCTTGCCCTCATCCATCAGGGGGCAATCTGTTCATGCAAAAAATTTCTTAACTAGCAATTAGAGGAAATTTGACGTCTAAAATGGGCCTCCTAAGGAAAATAATAAAATAATATTTATTAATTTTGAAGGAAGAAAGAAAAAACTATTTTTTTGTTTGTATTTTCCACATATCTCCATGTGTTTTTACTCAAATTTCGAGCAGGAGAGCTCATTGGATGCGGAATTTAATTCCTCATCCAATAAGTACCCGTGTTGCATGCTTTTCATGGACCCCTCTACCCCAAAAACAAGAAATACCTAAAAAAAATGTGATGATGATGTCATCATCACAATGTTTTTTAGGTATTTCTTGTTTTTGGGGTAGCGGGGTCTGTCATAATTAAATTCCGCATCCAACGAGCTCTCCCTCTTGAAATTTGAGTAAAAAACATGGAGATATGTTGAAAATACGAATAAAAAAGTAGTTTTTTTATGACAAATATGTCATTTCAGCCATTATGGTTGACTCATTTTATTGAAATTCTATTGGTTCTTGAATTTCAAATCACAATAATTTATTGTTGGCGTGTTTTCTTATAAGGCCCATTTTAGACCCCAAATATCCTCTAATGTCTACATGGCCTAAACCACATACATATATCTTTTTGCTACCTTTTCTCCCTCATTTTTTGACTTCCACAACTATGTTTTAACCTTATTCTCTCCCATAAAGCTCAAAAATATCAAAAGGGCCTAAAAACCCACAAAAAGGGATTAAAATCTGACGAGAGATCTAAAAATCTCACAAAGGGGCTAAAACCCCAAAAAATCTAAAAACATAAAAAGGGGCTTAAAACCCTAAATAGGGCTCAAAACCCTAATTAGGGTCCAAAACCTAAAAAAGAGAAAAGTACAAGAAAAAACTATAAAATAATGTGGAGGTCTCCATGACAAGATTACCTTATTCATTTTGTCATTATTATATTTTCGTGCATACGTTCAGAAGCCATCATTCTCAAAATCATCTCACATCATTTTCCAATCATTCCATTGCCCCACCTCCTCCCATCCTATATGTTGAGCCACCCTCCCGGACTAACAATCCTATGGAGAGGTGGTCTCATTCCAAGTTAAAGCACGATGGCCCACTTTCAAGGAAAACAAAAGGTATACCGGTCTCATTTTTGTTTATTAGTTTAGTAGTTTTTTCCTATTGTTTACTGTGTTACTAATATTTTATTTGCAACTAGCTCTATTCCATTTAACTCTACCCTTTTTTCACATATACCGAAGGGAGGTGCTTTCGCATGTAGCTAGGGTGAAAACCCGACTACAAAAGGTTCTGTCATAATTGGAATTATCATACTTAGGAGGCTCAACCTTTCCAATTTTATGGCTTAAAATTAGTTGTTCCATTTCCTCCTTTTATTAAGGTTCTTTTTTTTCTCTAAATCATGTCTAGCTAAAGACAGTAGGTACTTTCAAAATATGGCATTAGTTTCCTTGATGCATCTTTTGTTAGAATATTCTTCCAGTTCAATAACCACCTTGTTTCTTAAACTTATCATGGGGTTAAATAGGACTGCATGTTGTGTTGTACACAACCTTTTAGCACTAAACATTTTGGTTAAATTGTATCCCATGTCTCTACCTCACTCATGAAATAGTACTGTCAACACATTCATGATTGTCTCCATGGTTGAAACAACATCATTGTATTCTTCTCGACTAAGCCATTGTTTTGTCTTAAAACCTTTAATCAGACTATTAATGAAAAAAAATGTCATCACTTCTAGCCCAAGTCACATGGCTTTACCATCATTGGTTTTATTTCCATCAGAACAGTGTTCCAATGTATCACTTGTAAACGAACCCATACATATTGGGAACTCATATTGAACCTACTCAATCCTAGAACAGTTGAGCTCTCAAAAGGTGATGTGCCAGCAGTGATAAAAAATTTAAATGTTGTTGTGAAAGGTCTTGGATAGTCACACTTTTTTTCCTCACAAAATTTTTCCTTGGATCACACAATCAAAGTTCAAAATCCATTTGATTTGGATTTTCATTGATTTAAACCCCATTTGCCTTAGTTTTGACAACATAAACAGGCTTGGAGCATCATGCATGCTCTATTCCTTTTGTTAATCTGTCCTTTGCATATTCACCTTGTGTCTTAACTATCCAAGGTAGTTCATTTTAGGTGACAAAAAATATTAGGATTTCCTTAGGTTTTGAAGAAAGGGAAGAAGCTTATATTAGTGGATTTATGTGATTGTCTTATTTAGATCATTCTAAAAAAAAATTTAAGGCCCTGTACCTTGCTGAACTATTTTTGTTGTGTTGGAGACAAACTTCATTGATTAGAAAATGCCAAACTGTTATACGACTTTCCTTGGTTAGTATTTTCTCCATGTTCACGGGACATGGGTAATGGATAAGACTTCTTCCTTGCAAGTTGCCAGTTGAGAACGGAGCTCAAGCCCAAATAGAGGATGGTGTTGATCAGCAATTCCATTATTCTCCTACATCGGTAGGGTCATTGAGCTTTTGTTGCTTGTTATGGACATGGTATTCTTCATGGGAAGTGCAAGAAGGTCAAACCAAAAACCCATGGACTCGCACAAAAATCCCATGGACTCAAATGATAGAAACTACTTTGTTGAGGGCTTAATTTGGTTATGAGAGCTCTAGCCTAGAAATATTGTTTGGTCCCCTGGATTTTTGTTTTCATAATTTGTTGTGTTTCTAGTAGAGGTACCACTAATGGGACCTAAAACCTTCTTTTGATGCACTGGATTTGTGTTTTCAAACTTTCCAGTGTTTCTAGGATAGCCACTTCCAATGGGATCCAAAGCCTTCTTTTGGTGCACTGAATTTGTGTTTTCAGACTTAACAGTATTTATTGTAAAGCCACTGCCAATGGGACCCAAACGCTTCTTTTGGTGCACTGGAATTATTTTTCAAACCCAAATCAATCGCCAATGGGACCCAATATCATCTCTTCAAATGGATTCTTTCTCTGCTCATTTATTTTATCGAACATAAGGGTTACCCTTTCTTCAAAACCTGTCATTGATCCTAACCCATTTCAAAAAGTAGACTTCTTGTCGCATTGATTGGCATATTTTTGTAAAAATGGACCAGCTACACTATTCAAACTTAATTGTGATGTATCAGAAGAATTTGAAGGAAAAATGATGAATGCTTCACATTAGACTTTTCTTTTAAGCAAACTTTCCTAATCATCTTCCTCAAGACTTATACATTGCTCTGTTGATTTTGAGGATTTTGAGAAAACCCAAATGTATCCCTATCATTTGAGGATGCTTATACCTATATGTAACCCAAGAAATGCACTAGAGATGACGAAAAATATGTTATCATTTTCTGCAACCAAAAAGATTCCACTGGTAAGAGAAGGGCATGAGGAGAGAGGGGATGGAGAGCAATGGATGGATGTATATCCCACAATATATATGTGATCCCAATCCACCGCTCTTCAAGATCCTCCATGAATGAGGAAAACCTACCAGAAACCAGCGTGGGATTGTGCTCCCCAAACATGTTCAAGATCTTTTCTGCTCTTCTGGTTTCCTCTTCCATATTTATTCCAAAGTTTTTTGGAGCAACACCCAAATATTTGGAGTTTCATCTTACATCTTAGGTTTAAAAAAAAATTAGTCCCCTCATGAAGGGTTCATATGAGCGATATTATCTATAGATATGAATTTTAGTATTTGTATGCATTATGTGTGTGTGTGTGTGTGTGTGTGTGTGTGTGTGTGGCAGAGAAATTAACCAATTTTAACTGGTAGGTTATCACTTTGTTTAAATATTTTAAAGGTTTTTTTTATTTTCTTTATATATACTATAATATGGATTTTCACTATAAAAAATGGCCATTGTTATGCATCATTAAAAATAACTAAATGTACCTTATTATGTTTTACCTCAAATTTATGGATATGAAATTTTCGATAGTTTGATTTTATCTTATTTAATGAGATTTTTGTTAAATATGTTGAAATTTTTATTATTATAGAGAATGGGAGAAAAGATACTTTATAAGAATTATTAAAATAATGACCATTTTCTAATTAAAAATTTATAATAATCCATATTGTAAGAAGTAGAAAAAAAGTATAAGTAAACATGTCATGGGCTAGTGAATGAGCATACCAAAATGTTATTACAATTAAACTTATTACATGGTAAGGTGTTCTTTTCCTTCAGTAAGCTACCTCAATCTGTAATGGGCTTCATGTTGGAACTATTGTCATTGAATTCAAAATATTAATGTCATCATTGACTTCATATTAAGTCATTACATTGAATGTTCTTACAAATGTTTTTTCAATACGATTGCAAGAAAGGGGGAGCATCTCCATATTGATTTATATATAGGTTTACAAGTATATTAAAAATGGGTGCATGTGAAAAAGTAAAATGCGAAATAGTAGGTTCAAAGCCATGGAGTTGAAGCTTTCCTGTGATATTTGGAAAGGGGAAAAATCTCATCATATTTTCAAATGGAAATCCCATGATCTTTGGAAAGGGTTGAAAGCCCATGGGATTTGAAAAAGTTAAATGAAAAAGGGAGATAATTATTTAATTAGTAGATGCTATATTTTTTTTAAAACATGTCGCTTAATAAAGGTTTATAAAGTCAAGAGCCTAATGCCCTGAATAATTTTTCTTGGTATCAAGGGCCATGAACAAGGACCAAAACCATCGCTCGTGACCTATGCAATGGATCCTAGGACTCTCATGATGTTAGGAGGTATTGTGCACCATAAACATGTGTTAGGTCCATGCCAATGGTTGGGGGATTAAATGAAGGGCCTATTCTTTAAATAACGATCCTTTATCTCAAAGGGCCATAAACGAGACATCAAACTATCACACATGACCTTTGTAAGGAATATTTGTCCTCTCATTGAGAAAATGAGCATCGTTAGAAGGTATTGTGCACCATAAACATATATCAAAGTAGTGGAAATAGTTGGGTTTGAAATCAAGGGCCTATGGCCTTGAATAATTATCATTGGTATGAATGGCCATGGAATAATTAGCATTGCTTCATGAACCATTCTTTCAATTTTTTTTTTGGTTTACTCTCCTTTATTATGTTGTTAGGATGATAATATATTTATATATTTATTTTATGTCCTAATTTTGTGATCAATCCCATTTCAGATACAAAACAAACAACTTTGGAAGTGAGTGTATGGTTGGAAGTATGCAAACATAATCTTTGTTTTTGCAAGGGTTAGAAGGTCCACTAACATTCTAGAATACAAAATAATATTTAAAAGGAGGGTATATTTAGCTGTCATTATTGTATCCTTGAGGCTAATTAGTGTAGTTAAAGTTGGACTTTAACATCAAACACTCATTAAAGAGAAGAGATGTATAAATACATATTAATTGAGTTAATTGATATAATTTTCTAGAATCTTTTAATTGTGGTTTAACTACTTACTCTACATGACCATCCCTAACTACCAATACTAATTGTTATCCATTAACTTGATTGGCCACTAACACTCATGATATTTATTACTCATTAATACATAATATATCAAGGATCCTAAAATATTATTGAGCGTCACTTATTCTAGAACCTTGTCTAAACACGAAATACAATTTTTTTAACTCCCCTGAATATAAAATCCATAGCAACTTACTCAATAACTATGAATAATTACAAAAGTTGAAGGGAATTCTTGTTCAGCCTTCAATAATGCAACACTTCTTTGGTTCTTAATATTTAAACACTACATTATCATTGTATGATGCAGGTTCTATTGGTAAAGAAATGTATGTAATGTCATATCAACCAAGTTCTGCATTGGGACATCAAAGGTAATTTCTTGATTTTATCAATCTTTTTTCTTCTCTTTATTTTAGTATGAGATATTATTATTGAAACAACTATTTGAAAATGAAATTTTATGATTTAAATATTATATTATCTGCCAATTGATAATAATTAGATTCTAAATATTATGGATTTTTTCATGACAAGATCTTTCTGTAGTGACCAAAATGGAAACCTAGCCATAGAGTAAGCACACTGTGATATAGGTTATTGAAATATGACCTATTTTATGATCACAATCAATTTTGTCTTTATTATGAGTGCTTTCTAGTTTACAATGAAAAATCCAGATGGAACTTCTTTAGGGTGTTGATTTTGCGTTCTAATGTTATGTGTATCCCCCTGGAGCTTCCATTTCTGGATTATTTTTTTCTTTATGTTAGAAACAATAATCTCATTGTCATTGAGTATTCCTCTGACATGGAAGTTTTTTCATTCATATTTAAATGGATGTTGTTCATAGTCCTTAGGAATTACCCATTTCCAACATCTAAACAATGACTATAGAGTATAGTCCTATTCTCTGTCATGATTGTAGTTTGTTAAGTATATCCGATTCTATTCCTTCTCCTAGTGTTTCAAATAATGTCTGGTTTTCCAAAGAAAAAGATAAAAAGAAAGCCTCATCTTACACTCTATATCCCCATGAATATGCTTATATCCAATGTTTTTGGGGATCATGTAGATCTCCCAGTGCAAGCATTGCAACATCACCATGGGAAGCTAATAAGCATTATGAATTGGCATCACAATATATCATAACCATTTGTACCTGTGGATACTCGTTATCTTGATGGAAGAATGAACTTTGCTCATCCCGTGGTGGATAGGATCCATGTGAAGCACCAACTATTGGGTTGATCATCCTTTTTTGATTCTCCTTATTGCTCCACTTGTGCATGGCTCTAGGATGATCATGCTTATCTACTATATCCTTGGCATACACACTAAGATAATTGTTGTTGATAGGTCTCATATAGTGGCACACTACGGTTTCTAGGGAATAGTGATTTTTGCAATCACATTAAGCCAATTTCTTGATTTTTGATCAAAATTCCTAGAAACATTTTATGGATTTCATAACCTGCTTGATCATTTATTATGAACTTATACAAACTATCATCTGTTTCTGACCATTAGATACTCAAAGATCTGTATTGATCCTTTTTACCATTATAGAGGACTCTATAAGTTAGGTTCCCAAATTCTTAAAGGGTGCTAGCTCAGTGGAAGAGCGCATGCCTTACAAGCAGGAGGTTGGTGGTTCGATTCCTCCATGCCCTAATGATATTGTAATATCGATTAAAAACAACTAAATTATGAAGAAAAAAATAAGAGATAAGTTACCAAACAAAATGACCAAAATTCGTATATAAAACTACTAAAAACGACTAAATTAGTGACTAAAAAATGAGAGATGCAAAACTAGGCATTAAAAAGGATGCAACACGTGGCGCTAATGATGAAGCCAAACATGGCGTTGATATTGTAGCAAAATAAGACACAAAGTAGGTATTAAAAAGGATGCAACATGTGGCGCTAATGATGAAGCCAAACATGGCGTTGATATGATAGCAAAATAAGATGTTACTTTGGATGCAAAACATAGCGGTACATAGGAAGAAAAATATGGTGCAACAGTAGAAGAAATATTTGGCATCATTTTGGTAGCAAAACACGATGCAAAAAGGGAAGAAAAATTGGTGCAAATTTGGAAGCAAAAATTGGTGCACATTTGGAAGTAAAACATGGTGCAAAATGGGATGCTAAAGTGGTAGAAAAAATGGATGCAATCTTGGATGTTAATTTGGATGCTAACATGGTGTTATCAAGGATGAAAATATGGCACTAACGGGGATTTCATTAAAGAAGAAAAAGTGGACACTCGCTAGAAAGAAAAATAATACGTTACTTAGGAAGCAAACCACCTCGACGTTGTTTAGGAAGAAAAGTTGGACGCTATTCTGGAAGCAAAAATATAGACGCTATTTTGGATGTCATAAAGGATGCTATCTATGAAGCAAAAAAAGACATTTTTTGAGACGCTTTAATTTTTGTCCATGATGCGTCCCATTTAGCTTCTAGTTTGACCACTCAATGTAAGACAAAATTATGCTAAAAAGGGACGCTAAATGGGACATTAATTCTATTGTAGTGCATGCACAAAAACAATAGGGAGAGGAATAATGAGACTGAACACAAGAGAAGTGAAGAATGATTGGAGAGTCTTCTATTGATTATTCATCAACAAATTAGCGTACATAAATAATACATCCTTGAGAGGTAAAATCGATTTTCTTAGGACACAACTCATGTTAGCTCATAAAGAAGGCTTACTAAATATGATAAACCCCCATCAGTGACTAAAGGAATTCCCAAACCAATCCAAGATCTCATGAATTGGATAAAGCATGAGTGAGTGATGATGGGTGATG
Organism: Pseudotsuga menziesii; assembly: GCA_001517045.1. Lineage (NCBI taxonomy): Eukaryota > Viridiplantae > Streptophyta > Pinopsida > Pinales > Pinaceae > Pseudotsuga > Pseudotsuga menziesii. Next base: position 77,671 of record LPNX010014343.1, read on the forward strand.
GAAAATATTGCTAATCATGGAATCTAGAGATAAAATCATGGAGGATGAGTTGGCCACAAAAGATAGGAGTTACTTGGTTGACTAGCTTTACCTTATCCATTGAAAAGCTAAAAAAATATGTCTAAAGGAAAAAATGAAAGGAAGGTGCAGTTTCTATTCTAGGTAGTCAATAAAGTTGACAGAATCTTATACAAAATCAATATAAAGGAGCTCTTGGGGTAAATATGGAAAGTATTGACCATGTGGTGCAAGTTGAGTCCAACTACCTAGTCTAGGATATAGGACATTAACCATAAATTATTAATTATTTTGTCTTAAGTATGTAGTGGGTTTATAATATTCTAACATCTTAGGAATCATAGATTGAATGTTCAAAACATGGAAAGAGTCTAGTATATGTTCCATCCTAAAACACCATTGATGAAGGGATATGACTTGTAAAGAGTATTTTTTCTTCACCCAGTTCACAACAAGTAGAGAATATCCAAAAATATTTAGACTATCTATACCAAGAGATGAAGCAAAATTTGTAAGACACCAGAGGGACATAATTTTTTTTGTAGTTTTACAACCCATACCACAACTCATCTTCATCATGAAATAATGATCCTCATTAGTCTTAAAAAATATACCTGCACCACACTTGCCATCTTTAGCTACACCATCAAAGAAACATGTAGCCACAACAGAGGTTAGGAGAGGGCATATCTTGCTTCTTTTCTTTGTTTTTACCTCTAATGAAGAGTGGTCCTCAAACATACCTATAATTCTTAGACAACTAGCAAAATATTCACCAATTTTTCCTAGAAAATAGAGTAATTTGTTATTTTCCATATATCCCAACAAACAAAAGCCGAAAGAAACCTTTGTTCCATGTTGTTTTTGTACCACTTCAAGAAATTTTCTTCAATATAATCATGGCCCCATGACTAAGCAATATTTAGAGACCTACATGCATCTTTCCAAAGTTGTATATAGTAAATACATGCAACAAAAACATGAAAAATAGATTCATTTTCAGACTTGCATAAAGTACAAAAATTAGGCCCCTCCGAACCACTATGTTGAAGGTTTTCCTAGGTCAATAAGCAATTTTCAGAAGCAAACCATAAAAAGCATTTCAATTTCATGCGTATGAACCACTTCCAAAGTTTTTCAACCACTGTTTGAGAACATTATAGTGAGAACTCTTAACAATTGGATAATATGCCACTTTTGCCAATACATGTCCTCAAGATTGAGTAACCAACCATAACTGTTTATCCTTTGTACAATTCAACCAAATACTAACCTTATTCAAATTCCTGATATAACAAAATGATTCCATAGCCATTTTTATGCTTAACCAATATTGTCAATAATCATACTTTTATATAAAGTATATTATTAATCATTACCATTTATAAAATATTATATTTATACAATACTTTTAATTTTTTATAATAATATATTACATCTTTATATATCATATTTAAGATTTATTTAATATTCTTTAATTTAAACTAAATTTTATATCATTTTTATTTTTAATTAAATATTGTACAGTATTGTGACATTTCAGTACAACTATTACCTATTTTAAAACTACAATGCCCTCACTAAGATATTACCATCACATCCACATAATGTTTTTAATTCGTTCTGATCCTAATCTTTTGTTTCAAACCAAATTTGATGATTTAATTTAAATAAAGTCGGCCATCGATTTGACACATCCATGTAATTATCCACAACGTCCACTCACTCCGATTATTTCGTTTAAGATATCATATTTGTAATGGTACCCCAAACTCATCCATGATGGCCAATACCTCGTAATGGTATTGATATTTAGCTTAGATATAAAAGATCTGATATAAGGTTTAATTGTGGAATAGGGTTTGTGTTCCTCATTAACCATGTTTTTTATACCTTACATTCATTTCGAATGCACAAAACCTATTCATACGGACTATATAATGCTTAAAATATAAAGAGATCATGTTCGAAGTTTATGTGTGAATTTAGGTGATTTAGATCAAGTTCAAAGTTCATGTGTGATGGTTCAAGGATTTGTTCTCATTAAGCTTAAGAAGTGTCAATGGGATATTAAGGTATTTCCTAAGTTCATTATTTGATAATAGTGAAGACATTATGACCTATTCATGGTTTGAAAATCATTTTAATGGTCTCTATATCCAACTGAAATGACAAACACCCCTTAGAGAGGCGTGGATCCATGTTTCTTTTCGCGATGCTTGATTCTAAAGATCTTTTTATGGGGATTGAATGCCTTTCTCACACCCCTTGACATTGCTTAGACATCAAGAACTTTTATTGATTATAATTATATAGATTCATTATTCCCTATCCATCTAATAGGAAAAATATAACCTACATGGCTCTCATGTGGTGGTGTGGGGATGCTTTTATACAGCTTCAAGTTGAGAAACTACCTTAGAGCTTGAAATTATTATTTTCCTCCCCCATCCATACTCAAGGGATTGAGGTTGCTTTTACACTACCATGACCATGGTCATGGCCACAGGATCCATCTACGGTGCACAAAATATCTTAATGGAATCCATATGAAACTCTTATGAAAAATATCCTCTAGCAAGGGCTCACATCGTGGTTTCTAGGGGTTGTTCATGACAAATGATCCTAACAAGGTTCAATTAGGGCATAAGGACCTTATTACCCAATTTGATCATGTTTAAGCCCTACGACCAATTTCTAGTGCACAAAACGCACTCATGGTTCCATATCCACTTGGATTGTTAGAAAAAAATCCTACAAAGGACTTGAGTGTTGTCTAGAGGAATCACTCAAGGATATTTATCGCAAGAATATTCAACTATTTCAAGGCACTTGTTTTCCTTTCTTTACCATGATTAAGGCCCCATGACCCATCCATAATGCATAAAATATGCTAATGGAATCCATATCCAAATATAGTGCGAAAGAGCCCTAGAGGATGCCCATGTTGTGGTTTGCAAGTGTTGTTCATGCTAATCAAGCCTAAGAAACTACATGTAGGGCCTAAGGTATAATTGTTTTACTCCCCCAATCATGGGGCTTGAGTTGAAGAAGGTTAATTTAGGACTTACATGACTTATTTCCCCTTGGACCATTTTTCAACCTCTAAACCCATTTCCACTACATGGAACCTACTCATGGAACCTATATCCTATTTTGATGCAAAATAATCCCAACCGCAAACTTGAGAACTATTCCTATTTTTCTAGATTTTGTTAATGATACTTGAGCTAAAAGAGGTCCAATTAAGGATTAAGGAGCTTGTTTCCCCCCTTAAACATGTTTAGGCCTTGACATCTATTTTTTGTGCACAACACCTAATGATGGTGCATGTATCTTATTTGAAATGCTGCAAAGAACCACTACAAATGAACTCATGTGTTGGTTGAAGGAATTGTTCAAATATCTTGAGAATTATAATATTAAAAAATATCTCAAGACACTTCTTTTCCTTCTTGTTTTGTGCACGCAAGCCCCCCTGATCCATTCTTGATGGAAAAATCCTTTAAACAATGTCCTTACTCAACTTTGATGCAAAAGATCCCCTAGAGAGCACTAGTGTTGTTGTTTGAAATTGTTGTTCCGGGTGATTGATATTGAGAAGCTACATCTAGGTCCTAAGGAACAATTATTTCCTCCCTTAACCATGGTGCTCTATCTCAAGAAGTGTCAATTAGCATTTAAGCCCCTTGATTTATCCCTAACCATGTCTAAACCTAAAGACAAATTTCTACTAAACAAAAATAGTCATCCTGCTTGTGTCTTGCTTAAAGCTAATGAATATCAACATTGGCCCTAAGAAATTCTTGGTTTAGGCCCTAAACATATTCCTTTCTATGGCCCATGTTATCATTCAACCATGGAATACATATACCTTTAGTAGAATAGAGATACCCTATAGGGGTCTTGTGTTGTGGTGTAAGCATACATTTATGACATTATATAGCGTGAAGCTTTGTGTGCTATATATTTTACTCCTAAAACTTGATCTCAAAAATATTTATTTAGGAAACAAGGATCTTGTTGTCCTCCCCTGACCTTAGATAGTGCTCTAGACTTATTCTTGGTTCGCAACTAACCTATTCATGGCAGCCATATCTAAGATGGAGGTGAGTGATATCCTACGAAGGTCAAATGTGTTGGTTCAAGGACTTACCCATGGTGCTTAAGTTTGAGAACAATGTCTTATGAGTGGATGCTCTTATTTCCATCACCCAACTATGGTAAAGAATACAAGACCCATCTATGATGTCCAAGACCTCATAACAATTCCAATATTAAACTCAGGTGCTAAATACTAGGTGGAGAGGGCTCCTGTTATGTTTTTTAGCTTTCTTACATGGTACATGACCTCAAAAAAGTTCAACTATGACTTTTAGTGTTATTGCTTCCCCTTAAGTAACATGCTTATGCCTCGACAACAATTTCCAATGCACAAAACCTTCACATGGAGCATGTATCAAACTTGGTGCTCTACAAAAAAAACCTTATAAAGGAGTCATGTGTTTGTTAAAGGACTCATTCAAGGTTTCTAAGCTCAACAAAATTCAAGGACTCATGTGTTTGTTTATTTTAAAATCATGTCTTTTTTTTCTGAATGGTGCAAAGAGCCTTTACCCAAAAGTGCAGAAATTACTCCTTTCCTCCTCTGCTGCATGAGCATCCTGTGGGTTTTTTTGGACGGCGTTGTTAAATATGGAGTCTATGGTGCCGATATAGTTATCAAATTTGATAAAAGCATAACCTTTAAAGGATGGTTAGAGGGAGGCTGTTGTGAATCTTGGGTTGAAAAATCAGTTCTTGGTTAAAGAATTGTTGTCCATTGAAAGGCAAATAGTAGTGCTGATTTTTTAATAAAGCTAATAAATTTTGGATCAAGCTAATAAATTTTGGTTATGCAGGCTTTTAATTGTCTCTCTGTTCCGATTGTACCTTTCATACAACTTTCTATAACAAAAAGCTGTCCTTATTACTTAAAAAACAAAAAGGTCAAAATTTCAACTCCAAATCCACGTAGTAAGAAGGGTAGATGATAAAGAAAGGAAGGTGATAAAGTACGACAAAGATGTGAATGCACACCTTCTCGTGACCTCTTCCATCGAACCATGAATTATTAGAAAAACCCAAAATTAGTTATAAAAAATTGTTGAATGATTATTAATTTATTTAACCAATAGCGACATCGTGTGCTAGACCGAAAGTACTTGATAGTGGAACTCTAGGGAGATTTCGTTACTGGACGTGTTTGCATATTTGTGAGATTTCGTTACTGGACGTGTTTGCATATTTGTGTTGTGCCATAAACTTTAAAATTGTTGGCTACTACCTAAAATCTAATTTACTTACCATCTGCTTTTCAGTTTTGTATATTTAATTGTGTACTGATTATCAATATTAGATTCTCCACTTTTTCTAGGTTTGTATATCTAATTATGTACCGATTATCAATATTATATTCTCCACTTTTTAATTTTCTGTTGTCTATATCAACAACTTGCTTTTATTTATTCTCTCTTGTCCATATCAACCACTTGCTTTTTAACTATGGAATGCTTTATTGTTTAGAATTCATGTAGATTTATTATGTTCCCTACAGGGAATATATATGAATCGGTTAGGTCCATTAATCGGAGAGATATATTTAAATTTTTTAGTTTTCAAATGTTCTTAATATAATATAGTTTCATTAATTTTTATTTTTTGAATTATTTAAATATTGATTTAACTTAATTTTTATTGGTCCATTACAGGTGACGTTTGCTTGGGTCTTTGTGCCCCAAGACCCCGCTGCCTGATAACGTAAGCAATGGCATTGAAAAATGAAAAGTTTGAGTTAGAATTAAATGAGCCAGATACCTTTAAGCTGCACTTTTGCTGGGTGCTATTGCTGTTGGTAATTGGGTGTGGGGTTACGCGTACAACATGCAGATTAACTGACATCAACCCTACTGTGGCTTTACGCGTACAGCATGCAGCTGAACTCATTTCCACCTGTCGTTCAATCCACTTGTTAGAGGGGTGGACCGCTCTCCTGCAGCAGTGCTGTCCCGGTGTCTTCATATTCCTGCAATAGCGGATCACATGTCTTGGATTCTTAGTACTTTTAGGTCATCGTCGTATATCCTATGGCAGCTGGCCAAAAACTTCTGCACTCACTCACTTTGAAAACCATGCAGCAACCAGTGCGTTACACTTGATCTCCTGCATCAAACGAACAAAGAAGTAGCCTTCAACTTATTATTGAGAATCTCTTTCTTAATATCATAATATGTATTTTAAAGTTGTGGTTAATGAATTTTATTTTTCTTATTATATTATTGTTGAAATCAAAACTTGATAATCATTATTAAATTCAATGTAAGTCACCATATGGTTTTGTGTTAAAA
>LPNX010014361.1:29239-59135 GCA_001517045.1 Pseudotsuga menziesii
TCTTTTTACATCTCCTTGACAACTCACTCATGCTTTTTCCAACTCGTGAGGTCCTTGATAGATTTAGTAAGTGCTTTATCCACCTATGGGGGTTTTGCTATATTTTGGTAAGTCATCCTTTTTGAGCTTTATGAGTTGTTTCCATACAATTCAATTTTCCTATGAGGGATGTACTATTTATGTACACTATTATTCATAATTATTCAATGGAAGGATACACACCAATATTCATCTCTTCATTCATGTGATTCAGTCTCTTTTATTCTCTCTATTTTTCATGTTTATGCTTGTGAGAATTCTTAGTAGAAAGATCTATTTCCTGTGCTTCTTTTTAGCATCATTGCACATAGAATTGATATATTATTTCTACACACATAAACTATTTTGATATATTTCAATTTTAGGGGATTGGTGGGGGGATGCCCCAAAACCGACCCAATGCAAGGCTTCGATACCTTGATCGCCCTATCCCTACACCTCGTAGGCATTTTCCTGGGCCAGATGTCCCACCTGTACATCATGTTATTCCATAGACACCTGATGCATATTTGAGTTTCCCACGGGCAGTTGTTCTTAATAGCACTATGGTTTAACATATGGGTGAGGAAGGGACATCTGTCCCTAGTGTGGTACATACACCAGGTCGTCACGGTGCAGGGCCATCTTCTAGTGCAGTACAACCCACTAGTGCAGTACCCCCATCTAGTGTAGGACCATCTACTAGTGCAGCACCATCAACACATCCCCAACCTACTTTCGAGCCTCATGAGTGCACATCATGTGGTCGTCCCTGCTATGTTCTTTCCTCATATGTTGTCTTCAGTGGGTTTTTGAGTGATGTTTTTATATGGTTAATTGAAATAAATTCTACATTTATTTTCCTCTTTGTACACATATGTATAGTTTGAGCATTAATTTTGTGAACTTGCAGTTGATGCTTTATGCCGGCAGCGACGCCCTAGAGTTCCATGTTCCACACTCTATAGAGAGGCATGAAATTCCATCCATGGATCCCTTGGTTAGTGGAGAGATTCATATAGCACCCATTGTCGTATCTCACACCAAGGTAAACATTTTAAAATTTTAGTTTTTTAATACTTGTTTATTTGTTAATTTCCACATATTGTACATGTTAGTTCACTAATGCTATCTACGGTCTAATATTTACAATTATTAAACTTGCAGATGTCATATCCTTCACAGGGGAAAGAAATGATGGAGGTAGAATCCATGGTCGTATCGACCGAGGAAACATCTGGGCATGACATTCCATCCACTGATCCCTTGGTGGGTGGAGGGATTCATATAGCACCCATTACCGTATCTCACACCGAGGTAAGCATTTTAAAAATGTTAGTTTTTTAATACTTGTTAATTTGTTAATTTCCACACACTGTACATGTTAGTTCACTAATGCTATCTATGGTCTAATATTTACAATTATTAAACTTGCAGATGCCAGATCATCCACGGGGGAACAATGATGGAGGTAGAATCCATGGTCGTATTGACTGAGGAAACATCTGGGCATGACAGTCCATCCACTGATCCCTTGGTTGGTAAAGAGATTCATATAGAACCCATTGCCGTATCTCACACCGAGGTAAACATTTTAAAAATGTCATTTTTTAAATACGTGTATGTTCGTTAAATCATGCATGTCTAAATACATGAACTCTTGTTGACTATAGGCACCAATCGAAACACCTGGACCATTTCCTGGAGTTGTATCTTCTCATAGGCCTATTGAAGCCCCATCTGTGAATGTGGCTGAAAAGGGTGTCTAAGGCTTACAACACACAGAGAAAACCCAACCAAAGGCTTCAAGCAATCCCACGCAAGTATTGCTTTATCCTCGAGCTGTTTGAGGTGGTTATCTCCAATGTATACTTGTGTAGCCTTCGCTGGCTTGTATGGATTTTATCCATAGAGGATATGTTTCCCATATTGGAAAACAAGGTAGTTGGTATAAAGAAAAGGAAAACTTAAACCTAACTAGAAAAGGGAACCTGATCTAAATCTAAGCTACTTTGAAAAGGATGTTGAATTGGTTATAGGTTTTCTTGAGGTATTTGAAGAACAAGTAATTCACCACCTTAAAAAAAATGTAAATAATATGACAAACTTCTCACTCAAATTACAATTGTTTAATAAAAATTAAATAAAAGAAACTCAAGATTAAATCATTCAAGGTAACTTGCATGCACACATGTTAGTTGAAAAACCAACATATAAGCTGCAAAACTTTCACTATTAAATCACTTACATAAAAAGATAAAGACAGTTAAAGAATAAATTCCTTAAAGCTTTGTCAATGTATTAACTAGTAACAAAGAGAAATCTAGGCTATGGGAAAACACATTAATCAATTACAAATGAATCACAACACCATTTGATCATTCGAAACATGAAAATTGAGATCTGCCAAAGAAATTCAATCAGATCAAATATAAGATATTAGAAACAACAATACTGTATTTATTCATAATTTTGCAATAAATTACATAAACCTTAGGAAAAATAGAGGTGTTTTTCAGTCTCCTATACCAATATTTCTTCCTCCAAAAGTAAAAAAATTCCTGTGATACATTCGAGGACAACCTCTTAAATAATTATTACAAAGAATCAATTTCCCTCAAAAGGGGATCAAAACCCTAAACAAAGCTAGTATCCTAGAAAATATCTCCATATTTTCAATATACGTAGCAATTCCTCAATATCATGAAAACTGGTGGATTCAATACCATGCTGAGCATTGCACTTGTGATCTTCAATCTCAGTTTTAGCCAATTTATGCTAAAACCGAATATAGATGTGGATCACTCCTTCCACTGCGAATGGTTGTTTGATCAACCGATATACATCATGTATGCAGACATGGTAAAGCTTCTTGATCTTCTTCTCCTCTTCATCTCTTCACTGCTCCACTTGCTCAATCATTACTTTTGGTGGACATGCTTTTTCAATAATTACCATTGCAGGAAAAGATAATTCATCCATAATGTTTTCTGCAACATACCACCTTCTGCTACAAATGGCTTGTGCCTTCTTTATGGCTTCAGCAATTGTTTCATCTAAATCTTCCCAGGCTCATAATATAGTCCTAACTTTCTTAAACTGGACGTTAGTGAGGAAAGTGACATTATCTAGCTTATCTTTCATGTATCTTTGCCAGTCTATGACGTCATCATAAGCCTTTGATGCTTCTTTCCTCTTTTCAACTAGATCTTCTAGAACAACAGACATTTTGTCAAAATTCATATGAGTTTCAAAAATATTATCTAAGGTTTTAAACAACTCACTGACTAAATCATGGTGCTCCATGTTAATCCAAATAGCCATCTCTTTGAATTCTTCCTCAGAAAATTTAGAAAACAAAGATGAAGTTGCACTTGCAGTTGCATCTTCATACCGTTTTTCTAACAAGGCTACCTTCTGTACCAAATTGGAATTAGTGGTAGTTTCCCTCTGTAGCTCATCATGAAGAGAAACATTCTTTACTTGAAGTTCATCATACCTGTCCTCATGTTGTCTCTTAATTTGTTCCAGTTCATCCTTCAGTCTGACAATTTTTTCCTTCTGCTTGTAAAATTCTATGTTTAAAGTGTTAACAACATCGAAATTGCCAACCTGTAAAAGCTCCTAAAAAAGATGTAGCATCTATGGCATCTGCTTGTGGGTCACCTGATCATTGGGTCTATACAACTTCACTTGAAAGGGATATGTCCATATCACTCTAATCCCTGCTCCTCTTCTTTCCCCTCTTCACCACTGATTTATCAGCTTTACTGTAAGGATATTCTCCCAGAGATATCACAAAATCTTCATTGAACTCATCCCTCATCTCATCAATGGGGGGTATATTAATACCTGTGGATATCATATTCATAGTAGTGTGAGAGGGTATAGTCATAGTAATATGAGAAGTTAATGGAGAGGAAGAAACACTCTGGGTAAGAGTCACTTCAGGGGTTGAATAAATGTCAAGAAAATAAGTTTAAAAAGACGAAACTTGTAGTGTAGTGGCTCTAAGTGATGATGGTGATAGTGCTGAGGTTTTCTCATGCACAGGGGATGATATTGAGCTAAAAGAAGGAATATGCAGTAAAACTTTAAAACTGGAGGTACAATGGATGATGGAATGGGTATCTGAATAGAAACAGGTGTAACAAAATGTGGAAGGCATGTAGCATCTTGATAAAGCTGAGACATCAGAGGTGTCATGGAAGAACTAGTGGGCAGGGAAGACAAGGCCATGATGGAGGAAAGTAGTAAGGATGAAGATGATGGGAAAGTCTAGGAAGAAGGTTGTGGTTGTGGTGGACATGAATATTTCCCATTGCTACCATTAAACCAATTGATAAAATCATTTAAATCATTACCATTGCCACCTTCCACAGTAACAGGAACAAGGGAACTCATTTCATCCTCCTCTTCTAAATGAGTAAAATCTATAATAGAAGTAGGGATGGATGAAACTTGAGCCTTCAACCTTTTGAAATGTTTCTCTTCAATCTGGGTTTGTTCAGATTGAGCCTTCTCAACGACAGTAGTCACCTGAGCAGCTAAAGCTGGCTGAGAAGTTGTAATTTATTGAGTGTCCAATGTTGAAGTCATTCTGCTCAACTTCTGTTTAATCTTCTTCGAAGTATGTAAATAGGCCTTGACTATATGATCAATAGATGCTTGGCGATTTCTTCCATGGGGCCTTTCCCTTTTTCTGAAGCTGAACTGGTTGCCATGGGTGTGTTTTTGGCTACTAGTGCCTCCTTTGTTGTGGCGTGAGCTTCCTTTTCTTCCCTGTCTTTCATCATTTTTTCTTGAATGTCTAGCTCCATAGCCCTGTAATGTCGAACCCTGTCCCCGATTTCCTTTTGGTATTGCAGGATATGACTTTGTTCTCCTTTACTTTTAACCTTTTCCAAAACTTCAGAAAAAAGTATCAACCCCCTGATAGATGGAGTCGTCTGGGGTTTCCTCATGAGTGTACCCTGTTTTGAAGTGATTTTGCTAGAGGTGAAAATCAACAACCCCCTTGGGATCATGATTCATTTTACTAGAAAAAACCCAGCTTGAGTGACACTATGTGGTCATAGAGTTCTGATGCCCAGGTAGAAGTAGGTATGCTGAAGGACCCAAGGGTTAGAGGAAATTTAGGCCGAAATTTCCTCTTGGGTGCTGCACATTTCTTATATATCCCTTCAGTGACTGTCTGAAATGAGGTTTCTTCAAGAACTAACCTATCAAGAATGACCTTAGGTACCATATTAGAAGCATTTCTACCAAATATTATGATATAGATTATTGACTCACCGACATACCAATCTCCCAGTGTGGCTATGAGGGTTTTGGCTTCACGGGAGAATGCAGGAGCTTCCTTGTTGAAAATTAGGAAATAAACTCGACTGAGGAAACTCTCATAGATGTCATAAAATCTAGTTATATAATTGGTGTCCCATAGCTCCGAATGATAAATGTGTACAGGTGGGGATGGTAGTACCCAATTCCACCCCATATTTGGATAATGGAATTTGGCACAAAAGATATCCACAATGAAGTTAGAGAAGAAGAAGTTGGGCTTCTTCCTGGCAGTAGATTTTTGGAATTCCTGTATGGAAGTCTTAAGGTATGATGGTAGGATTGAAGCCTAGGGGAGGGATTCACCTGTAGTTATGACATGGTGGGAAATGGGAGCCCATTCTTCCTTGAAGTAAGAACAATTGGGAAGACCGTAGAGCCTACACAACATTGCTGCAAGTAGGGAATAAGGTTCCTTGAACCATTCAATGGGGTAAAGTTCATCTTTTCTCTGGGAAAACTTATGTGGTTCAGCCATCCAGGACTTTCAGACCTCGACCATTTTTAGATTTTCACACACAGGCCACTGAAACCATCATTTATTTATTTTTTATTAGAAACAACAAGATTGCATTGACATAGAGCCACTTCCCCATGTTCTAGTGGTCAATGCCATTCACAAACCTAACCTAGAAACTGAACAAGCTGGCTCGGGAAGGAGACCTCTTGTCTTCCATCTATATGGCTGAAAGCAACTACCATGGCTTGGGAACCATCTGGTGATAGTTTCAGTAAAAAATCAATCCCATGATCATAGTAAGGCTAGCCTTAGATAGGACCCCAACATGTCTTGGTGTCCACATAATGGAAGTATTACTTACTAATGCTTTTTCGATCATGAATGAGTCGACCTGTGATAGGATCTCCCATATTCCAGAAAACTGGAAGCCACCTCCCAATATTATATGGCAAAGATGTCATTCTACTAAGCACCAATGAACCTAATGAGTTGCCTCATGATGAGACCGCTCCTCTTGCAATCCACATAATAAAATATATGGCCATGATTGAATTCCAAAAGAGTAAGACTGACCAGGTTATAAAGATATGCTACAGTGATATAATGAGACCTTAGAGAATATGAACCTTTTCTTCCATGATTTTCATCATCAGAGTAAGGCATGTAGAATATATTGACCTGGATGAGAGTGCATTAATATAAAATTCTGCAATTATGGTTATCATTCACATATAACAGATCCTGATACAAGTTAGGGAAAATGGGAACTGACAGAGTTTACTTATTTTAAGAGTATTCAATATCGAGAAAAAATGATTGCTCGTCATTTCTAAATGTGTAGAGATTACCAAAAGGTCACCAATATCAAGCAAACATTCAGAAAATAGAAAGGAAAATAACACACCAAACCTATGTACAAGGTTTAAGAATATTTTCAAACAAATACTTCTTGAGAAGGAAAAGATTCACTAGATAGGTGTCAACAACCCCTTCCAGTGTTTGTAACAGAACAGTACTAGGACCAATATTTTCTGTAACAATGAATGGTCCCGACCAAAGGCATTGAAACTTGGTATACTCCTTGTTGTATTTGTGTTTCTTGTCCCATCTCAACTCTAAATATCCCACTGAGAAGTCTCTATCAGAGGAGGACTTCTCGTCAAACCATTTCTTTACCAATTGTTGATGTTGGTAGAATTTCTTCTTGGCCCTCTCTCTATCCCCTTCTAGCTTGAGCATAGAACTGCAACGAAGGGATGGTGAGATTAGCTGGTAGAACTGCTTCCTTGCCATAAACAAGGCAATAAGGGGAGTTACCAATGGTTGACTTTGGGGTAATTCGATCTACCCAAAGAGCATTATAAAGTTGGGTATGCTAGTTTTTGTGATGTGAAGTCACTATCTTTTTCAAGATGTTTATCAAGTTTTTGTTAGAAGATTCTACAAGTCCGTTGCCCTGACAATAGTAGTTGGCAGAAAATTTAATCTTGATCCCTTTCTCAAGGGCGTAGTTAGTCAGGTCAATGGATTGGAAGTATGACGCATTGTCAAAAACAATATACTCAGTGGTGCCAAACTTGGTGATTATCTGGCTTTCAAAAAAGGAAATTACCTGGTTTGTGTTACACAATCTTAAAGGGACTACTTCGACCCACCTTGTAAAATAATCAGTGGTTGTCAAGATGTATTTGTGCTATAAAAAGGATACGGGGTTGATAGGTCTGACGAAATCCAATGCCCACTACTGAAATGGGAATTGGACTGCTACTGGCTGCAAAGGGAAGGTGGGTTTCTTGACTTTTCTAGCACACTTCTAGAAAGGCTCACATATTCTGATATATGCATGAACATATCTAAATAGGGTAGGACAATAGTATCCTTCCTGGATGATTTTGTGAGTTGTTGTATCACCTGAGAAATTCCCACCTACAGGTCCTGCATGAAATTGAAAAAGGAATTCATTAGTCTGGTCCTTTTCCAGGCATCTAAGAAAAACTCCATCATAATTCTTTCTAAATAGAACATTAGCAATAAGTTGATAAGGTGCTGATTTCAACCTTAATGCTCTACATTTTTTAGGATCAAGGGTTTCCAGAGAAAACCCATTATGAATAAAGGACTTGATGTGATCATACCATTCAGATGTCGTGCTTTCAAGTGCATTAACAAAACCTAGAGGAGTAGCCTCTTCCTATTCCCAATCAATGTGTTTATATTCAGGATCATTTGACTGGGCAGTGAGTTGACACAAACCTTGTCCTCTGACAATATTCGCAGGCTTGATGTCCAGATCATATTCTTGAAGGGTGGTCATCCAGTGAGTTCTTTTTTCTCCCAACTCCTTTTGGACGAGGACATTGTGAATGGCCGCATACAGAACGATCACCTTATTTCTTGGCTTCAAAATATAAGGCCTGTAATGTTTTACTGATTTATATACTATGTAGGAATATTTGTCAACTTGGGAATAATTGAATTCAGCTCCTTTGAATGTCGAACTCATGAAAGAAATGGGGATTTCAGCATCCTCATGATTTTTTTTTGTTAGCACAGTTGCATAAGAAAAATCAGTAGAAAAATTATAAAGTATAAAATCTTTACCGAAATATGGAGACATAAGAGAAGTTGCTTCTGCTATGGCTTTCTGAATTTCAGTAAATGCATTCTTCTGTTCATCGTACCACTTAAATGGTACATCCTTTTTTACTAGAAATTGAAGGGGTTTAACAACTTGAGAAAAATTTGGAACAAATCTACGAACGAAATTGATCTTACCCAAGAATGAGTGCATTGCCTTTCGGGAGTTAGGGAGGTTGATATTGGAGATTGCTTCAGCGCATTCTGGATCAATGATCATACCTTCCTTTAAGATGATGAAACCCAACAGCTTACCTTCTGTTGCCGCGAAGATGGAATTCTTGGGATTGAGGGAAATCCTGAATTTTTTGCATCTTTCGAATACATGTTTCAAAGTAGACAAATGATATTATTGTTTTTTAGAGTAAATGGTTACATCATCTAAATAGACAACGAAAAAATTATGGATCAAGCCCTTGAAAGCTATGTCCATATCTCTCTGGATGCGAATGTTCCCCAAGGGGTCTGGAAGCCATTTTTAAGTTGATCGTCGGGTGCAACCAGGACTTGGTTGTAGCCTGAAAAACCATCTAACAGTAAGAACATCTTCGATTCGGATACTTTCTGTAGGATCTGCTCCATTGGAGGAATAGGATAGTTGTCTTTCTCAGAGGCCCAGTTCAGATTTATGAAGTCTACGCAGAGTCTAATTTCCCCATTCTTCTTGCGAACAGGTACCAAATTAGCTATCCACTACATGTGCCTGACAGGAAATATGATCATGGCTGAGAGCAGCTTGTCGAGTTCTTTCTTGATAGAAGGCTCTATACTGGGGTGCATTTTCCTCAATTTCTGTTGATATGGATTTACCTCAGGTTTCATGGGGATGTTATGATGCATGACACTAGTGTCGAAAGCTCTGAGTTCATCATATGTCCAAGAAAAAATGTCTTTAAATTATCTACAAAATTAAATAAAAATTCTTCTTTCATCATGGGAACAATGTATTCCAAGATTGATAAAGCAGGGTTCTTGCTCTATTCCCAGATTGACAGGTGTGTAATTCAAGGTTGAGCTTTGGGTCTTGCAGTTGGTGGTTTGTATGAATTTATCTTGTAAGTCGTAAAACTTTTCTAAACTAATGATATACTTGGGGATGATATTGGAAGGGTCAGATAAAGACTTCTCATGATTAGCTTCATCAATAGCCATACCTGCGAAGGTGTCTTGGGCTGAAAGGAATTCCAGTATTTGTTAGTAGTCATTGAACACTTTCCAATTTGTGACATTGTCTGGTATTGAAGGCCTGTACATAAATTCAATAGAGAAATTTTGCAGGGACAAACCTTCAAGTGGGATTAGTCTAGATACAGTATTGGCTAACAAATCTGTGTCAAAGTTCTGTGACCTAGGGATGGATTTGATATTAAATGCCAAAAAGGAATTAGTCATATCCCTGATCAATCTCTGGTAATTGACTAAGCATGGAGACAAACAATGTATTTGATTATGTACCTGCTTCACTATGATTTCTGAGTCTCATATGCATTCAATTTCTTTCGCTCCCATATCAATAACTTTCCTGAGTCCTTGGACTAATGCCTCGTACTCAGCCACGTTATGGGTACATTCAAATTCCAAGTTGCATGCGATCATTGTTTTGATCCCTTTCAGATCAATAAGGACACATCCTGCACCTACTCCCTCCTTGGGCCTAGAGCCATCAAAAAACAAAGTACAAACAATAGGATCAATTCTAAAGTTAGTATTTACATTATAGACATTATGAACAATAGTGTTGGAGAATGGGATAGATGTTAGATGAGTTATCTGAGACTATTTCTTCACATTCTCTGCTGGAGAAACATCAGCAGGTAGGCCTCCAAAGAAAGTGTCAAATGTGAAATGTTCAATTTGATTTTCGAAAAAGGAGACAGATTCGTTGGAACCGTCGAGATCAGTTACAGTTTTTTTCATGAATGGTTCTCTATCAACTTTGAGTTTTTTAGGATTCCCATTAAGGGGTAAGAATAGGTGAGACCAATTAGTAGAAAAGTAACCTTTTAGTTTCTCTAACCAATCCTGACTCAGCCACATACCGTAAGTCTCTGGAATATATTCAATCACAATATAATAGTCTAATGAATCTGAGGATCTCAAGATAACCTGAGAAGAATGTTCTCTAGTCTCCCTACAACTTTAACCTTGGATCTATCTAATTGCACGATTTGGATAGGACAAGTCTCCCATGTAGCATTCAACTTTTCCATACAGAAAGTGGCATGGCATTAGATGAAGCACTTGAGTCTACCATGCAATTATGTACATTCCTGTTAAATATTTCAAAGGTAAGTAAGAAGTGTGGAGTGCCCTTGCTTCCAGGATTTGGATGGTTTGGTTGGGGGAAAGATTCAAGGTTGTTATTCTGAGCTTCTATAGGTTGTTTTATTATCATGATTTTAGGCAAGGAATCCCTTATGGAAGGGATTTTAAGAATATCAAATAAAGATATGTTTTCCTTGACCCATTTAAGATCCTCGGCCAAATTGTATTCTGGCTCAGGAATGAGGGTGTCTTTCTGAGTTTGAGTCTTACCTTTGCTAGGGGCTTGTGTTGGAGGAGATGACTCCTATGGAGGTGGCCCTTCAAACATGGTATTGTGTGTGTGTTGTAGGTTAAAAATGGTGTTGGGTTCTTCTTCCTCTTCTTCTGAAAAGAAACTCATAGTGCTGACCTGCTGGCCATCTTCCTCTTCCTCTTGGGGAGGTTGTGAATCTTGAGTGGATTGATCTTCAGAGGACTCAGGAATGTCTGGTGTTCCTATAGCTAAGGCTTTTAAGACAAAAAATATCTCTTCTGAGGTGAATCCCTCGCTAGGATTTGGAGGTGGTGGATTCTGAGGAGGTTGGATGGGCCTTCTAAAAGGTGGACTATTAAATCCTCTGTTATTGGGTTGGTTTTCATTGTTCATATTCTTAAGATCTACCATATCATTAGACATTCTTTGGAGGAGATTCTTCACTTCACTCATTTTGAACAGATCTTAATGGGTAGCAAAGGGTTCAGGAGAACTCTCACTCCTCCTACATGAAGTAGATGCTTGTTTACACATGGTGTCAGGGTTTTCCTTGAGACGGAACATGTCCCTTTCAACTTGTATTGCTTCAGAGAAGGTGTCTTGCAAGGAATCCTTACAAGATCTTTTATCCCACATGGCTATTTGGGTTGGAAGACCCTTAATATAGTATGCTACCAGTAAATCCTCAATAGGGAGTACTGTACTTAGGATCCTATTCTTTAAATATGAAAACCAGTGATTGTAATCTTTGACTCTTTCTTTACTCTTATTTTTTATGGAAGAAATCTCTATGACTAACTCGTCTGGGGCTTTGTCATCCTCAAATTTTTGAGTGAAGAGTTCAGAGAACACATCCCAATATGAGAAGGAACTAGCTTCTAAGGAAAAATACCAGGTAAAAGCTTTTCCCTCAAAGGTGTAAGGGAATAGTCTGCAAACCACGTCTTCATGTATGAAGTTCCTAAGTCTAATGGCTTGCATGAAGGATTTAATGTGATCTTCCATAGGAATTTTGTCATTTGGATTAAACTTTGGAAACCACTTCTCACGGTTTTTAGGCAATCTGTGCTGATCACCTAAAATAGAGATAGCATCTCCATCCAACCAAGGTCTATTATTTCTTTCGTCATCCATAGGAACAAATTCCTGTGACGAGGCCAAAGATTCAGAATCAGTCAATTGGTCTGAAGAAGATGAGGAAGAGGGAGGAGATGGTGGTGGTCCTTCTGCTCGAATGCTATGTCGAGGAGTGGATGACTCCTGGAAAAATGAATCTAGATCTAACCCAAGGGTAGATGGTTCACTGGGAAGAGGCTGATTTATTTTAACGTTTGGATCACCTGGGTTAAGATTGCTTTGATTATTTCTTTGGGGAAGATTCCGGGTCAGACATTCTTCATCGTACTTTCTTCTAATATTAGATACATTATCAGAGTTACCCTTCAACAGTTGTTCAATTGTGATTGTTCCTAGAGTAGGTGATACAAGAACGTATCTACTTCCTGGGGTTCTCCATTCTTGTGTAGGACTGGTTGGGATGGCGTCTAAACCTTGTGCTACTTGTTCCCCTGAGGTAGATGCGTTAGCGTGACTATAATTGATAATTGGATCTCTTGCTAGAGGAGGTGTCTATGTGTTTCGTTTAGGCATGATGTGTTGTCCCTCCTTCTAGTGCCATTTGTTGAAGCCCCAACTATGAATATGGCTAAAAAGGGTGTCTAATGCTTACAACACATGGAGAAAACCAAGCTAAAGGATTCAAGCAATCTCACGCAAGTATTGCTTTATCCTCGAGTTGTTTGAGGTGGTGATCTCCCATGGATACTTTTGTAGCCTTTGCTAGCTTGTATGGATTTGATCCACAAAGGATATGTTTCCCATATTGGAAAACAAGGTAGTTGGTATAAAGAAAAGGAAAACTTAAACCTAACTAGAAAAGGGAACCTGATCTAAATCTAAATGACTTTGAAAAGGATGTTGAATTGGTTACAAGTTGTCTTGAGGTGTTTGAAGAACAAGTAATTCACCACCTTAACAGAAATGCAATGAGATGACAACTTCTCACTCAAATTACAATTGTTTAATAAAAATTTAAAAAAAAACAACTCAAGGTTAAATCATTCAAGGTAACCTGCATGTACACATGTTAGTTGAAAAACCAACATATAAGCTGTAAAACTTTCACTATTAAATCACTTGCAAAAATATGTAAAGACAGTTAAAGAATAAATACTTAAATCTTTGTCAATGTATTGACCAGTAACAAAGAGAAAACTAGGCTATGGGAAAACACATTAATCAATTACAAATGAATCACAGTACCATCTGATCATTCGAAACAAGAAAATTGAGATATGTCAAAGAAATTCAATCAGATCAAATATAAGAGATTAGAAACAACAATACTGTATTTATTCATAATTTTGCAATAAATTACATAAACCTTAGGAAAAACAGAGGTGTTTTTCAGTCTCCTGTACCAATCTTTCTTCCTCCAAAACTCAAAAAATTCCTCTAATATATTCGAGGACAACCTCTTAAATAATTATTACAAAGAATCAATTTCCCTCAAAAGGGGATCAAAAACCTAAACAAAGCTAGTATACTAGAAAATCTCCCCATATTTTCCATATATGTAGCAATTTCTCAATATCAAGATAACGACGGATTCAATACCAAGCTGAGCATTGCACTTGTGATATTCAATCTCATTTTCATCCATATTATGCCAAAATTGAATATAGATGTGGATATTTCCTGACACTGCGAATGGTCATTTGATCAATCGATCTACACCATGTATGCTGACATGGTAAAGATTCTTGATCTTCTCCTCCTCTTCATCTCTTCACTGCTCCACTTGCTCAATCATTAGTCCTCGTGGACATGATTTTTCAATAAGTACCATTGTAGGAAAATATAATTCATCCATAATGTTGTCTGCAGCATACCACCTTCTACTACAAATGGCTTGTGCCTTCTTTATGGCTTCAGTAATTATTTCATCTAAATCTTCCCAAGATCTTAAGATAGTCCTAACTTTATTAAACTAGAATTTAGTGAGGAAAGTGGCATTATCTGGCTTATCTTTCATGTATCTTTGCCAGTCTGTGACCTCATCATAAAGCCTTTGATGCTTGTTGCCTCTTTTCAAATAGATGTTCTAGAACAACAGACATTTTGTCAAAAGTCATATGAGTTTCAAAAATATTATCTAAGGTTTTAAACAACTCACTGACTAAATCATGGTTCTCCTTTTTAATCCGAATAGCCAACTCTTTGAATTCCTCCTGAGAAAATTTAGAAAATGAAGATGAAGTTGCACTTGCAGTTGCATCTTCATATTGTTTTTCTAACAAGGCCATCGTCTGTACCATATTGGAATTAGTGGTATTTTCCCTCTGTATCTCATCATGAAGAGAAACATTATTTACTTGAAGTTCATCATACCTGTCCTCATCTTGTCACTTAAATTGTTCCAGTTCCTCCTTCAGTCTGACAATTTCTGCCTTTTGCTTGTCAAATTCTCTATTCAAAGTGTTAACAACATCAAAATTGGCACCTGTAAAAGCTCCTAAAACAGATGCAGCATCTGTGGCATTCACCTGTGGGTCACCTAATCATTGGGTCCATACAACTTCACTTGAAAGAGATATGTCCATATCACTTTGATCCCTGCTCCTCTTCTTTCCCCTCTTCACCACTGATTTATCAGCTTTACTGTAACGATTTTCTTCGAGAGATATCACAAAACCTTCATTGAACGTATCCCTCATCTCATCAATGGGGGGTATATTAATACTTGCAGATATCAGAGAGGAGGTTTGAGTTGTAGTGTGAGAGGGTATAGTCATAGTAATATGAGAAGTGAATGGAGAGGAATAAACACTCTGGGTAAGAGTCCCTTCAGGGGTTGAAGAAATGTCAGGAACAGAAGTTTCAATAGATGAAACTTGTAAGGTAGTGGATCTGAGTGATGATGGTGATAGTGCTGAGGTTTTCTCATGCACAGGGGATGATACTAAGCAGAAAGAAGGAATATGCAGTGGAGCTTTAAAAATTTGAGGTACAATGCATGATGGAATGGGTATTTGAACAAAAATAGGTGTAACAGAATGTGGAAGGCATGTAGCATCTTGATAAAGCTAAGACATCAAAGGTGTCATGGAAGAACTAGTGAGCAGGGAAGACAAGGCCATGATGGAGGAAAGGAGTAAGGCTAAAGATGATGGGAAAGGTTGGGGAAAAGGTTGTGGTTGTGGGGGAGATTATGAATATTTTACATTGCTATCATTAAACAAATTGATAAAATAATGTAAATCATTATTATTTCCCGCTTCCATGGTAATAGGTACAGTGAAAATCCTTTCATCCTCCTCTTCTGAATGAGTCAAATCTATAGTAGAAGTAGGGATGGATGAAACTTGAGCCTTAAACCTTTTGAAAGGTTTCTCTTCAATCTTGGTTTGTTCATATTGAGCCTTCTCAACGACAGTAGTCACCTAAACAGCTTCAGCTGGCTGAGAAGTTGTAATTTCTTGAGTGTCCAGTGCTGAAGTCATTCTGCTCAACTTCTGTTTGATCTGCTCTGAAGTATGTAAATAGGCCTTGACCTGCTAATCAACAGATGCTTCTGGGATTTCTTTCATGGGGCCTTTCCCTTTGTCTGAAGCTGAGCTGGTTGCCATGGGTGTGTTTTTGGCTACTAGAGCCTCCTTTGCTGTAGCTTGAGCTTCCTTTTCCTCCTTGTATTTCATCACTTTTTCTTGAATGTCTAGCTCCATAGACCTGTAATGTCGAACCCTATCCCTAATTTCCTTTTGGTATTGTAGGATATGACTTTGTTCTTATTTACTTTTAACCTTTTCCAAAACTTTAGAAAAAGTATCAACCCCCTGATAGATGGAATCATCTGGAGTTTCCTCCTGAGTGTACCCTGTTTTGAAGTAATTCTGCTTGAGGTGAAAATCAACAATCCCCTTGCGATCATTGTGCCTTTTACTAGCAAAAACCAGTTTGAGTGACACTATGTGGTCACAAAGTTCTAACGCCCAAGTAGAAGTAGGTATGCTCAAGGACCCAAGGGCTAGAGGAAATTTAGGCTAGAATTTCCTCTTGGGTGCTACACATTTCTTATATATCCCTTCAGTGACTGTCTGCAATGAGATTTATTCAAGAACTAACCTGTCAGGCATGACCTTAGGTAGCATATGAGCAGCATTTCTACCAAATATTCTGATATAGATGAATTACTCACCGACATACCAATCTCCCATTGTGGCTATGAGGGTTTTGGCTTCATGGGACAATGCAAGAGCTTCCTTGTTGAAAATTAGGAAATAAACTCAGCCGAGGAAACTCTCACATATGTCATAAAATCTAGTTACATAATTGGTGTCCCATAGCTTCGAATGATAAATGTGTACAGGTGGGGATGGTAGTACCCAATTTCACCCCATATTTGGATAACGAAACTCAGTGCAAAAGATATCCATAATGAATGCAGAGAAGAAGAAGTTGGGATTCTTCCTGGCAGTAGCTTTCTAGAATTCATGTATGGCAGTATTAAGTTCTAATGACAGGATTGTAGCACAGGGGAAGGATTCGCATGTAGTTATGACATGGTGGGAAATGGGAGCCCATTCTTCCTTGAAGTAAGAACAATTGGGAAGACCATAGAGCCTGTACAACATTGTTGCAAGCATGGAATAAGGTTCCTTGAACCATTCAATGGGGTAAAGTTCATCTTTTCTCTAGGAAAAATTACGTGGGTCAGCCATCAAGGACTTTAGCATTTGGTCAAAATTTTACCTAGAATTGGTAGCTTTAACAAAATTAGCATCAAGGAGTTGCCTAAAAGGTTTGAGGGCGTAAATTCTCATAAAGGTATCAAAACAGAAATTGGTCAATTGCAATCCATTACTAGTGTTAAAGGAATGGTCTTTTGGATTAGCATGTTCAATGATCCATCTGACTACGTCTTTGTAAGGGAAGACAGTCGATATCGCAGCAATCATGTGGATGCCAGAATCCCTAATTTTCTCATAAATGAGTTGGTCATCCTAAAAGTCTAGAAGTTCATTGTTGTACGCATGAACCATAAATTAAAACTAATTTGTAAAGGAACAACAATAAACAATTCGAATTGGGAAAGGCGACTTGATAACCAACCTGAAACCAGAGTGAATACTGGCGAAATAGCTTGGTAAAAATATGAAGGTAAATTCATGCAGCGCAGCAAGTTATAGTGGTAAAAATAGTGAAGAAATTTTGAATAATACCAACATATATATACTTCGCGGGAAATGATTCAGACCGTATGATGAGGATGAAAACAATGGTCAAGGTTAGACTTTGTGGGTTGCAATATAAAATTACAAAATCAAAATTTTATTAATCATTCTGTAACCCGCATTCCTCATTTTTTGGGATGTGGGTTGCGAGATCGCAAAACCATCAAAAGTTTATTCAAACCCCTCTACATCCTGCATTCCGCACTTTGCGAGATGTGGGTTGCAGAAACATGCAAACCGAATGACATAACAAACGACAGCCCGCTCCCTGCATTTCGCACTTCTGCGGGATGCGGGTTTCCCAAATCATAACTATTAAAAATATTCTACATCCTGCATTCCTCATTTGTGGGATGCAGGTTGTGGGATGAATAATTTTAATACATTTGAATTTAAAAAAATCCCGCATTCCGCAAATTGCGGGCTGCGGGTTGTGGGTTGGGAGACGCAAATCAATCCCAAACAAAACTAGCTTTCTGCATCTTAAAAACACACAAATCAAGCATGGAGTTTTTGGGAATTTTGGTTAAGTTAGGAAATCCCAGAAGTCAAGAAAAATGTAATAGAAGCCAACAGAATTTACAAAGGATTCTACCAAGTTACCTTTGTATGTATGATTAGGCTCCCATGTAAGAATAACATGGGATCTATTGTACCTACAACAAGGCCATATGTGAACAAGGGTTATGTGTATATGAGGTGTCCTACTCCTAGCAAGAGACCAGTTGTCCATGACCATGGAGCTACTGATACCATGGTAATGTATATCCTTCGATGATATTTCTTGGTTAACTTGAAATCCAGTGCATAAAATGTTTTGTTAATGTTTGATTTGCATGTTTAATGCATCAGGAGGTAGAGTTTACTATTGAAAACCTTGCAGGGATGGTTGATGCAGCAGTCAGTGATGCATCTACAATGGAAACAAGTCACACAGCGGTACAACTATTTCAACATGATCGTTACATAGTTTATTGTTGTTGGTGTATGTTTATTCATGCATGTCTAACTATTTCAACATTTGGTGATTGTAGCCATCAGTAGTAGGAGTTATTGATGCAGCAGTCAATGTGGTATCTGCAATAACAACAAGCCACACAGAGGTACAACTATTTGAACATGTTCTAGACATAATATGTTATTGTTGTCTATTTTTATTCATGCACATGTCTAACTATTTCAACATTTGGTGATTGTAGCCACCAGTAGCAGCAGCAGTTCCTACCCCATCTGGTTAGACCATGGATGTGACCATCCTTGATGTACAACCAACAACTCCATCTACTACATAAGAAACACAATCCCCTTTGTCACAGTCTCTCATTGAGGTGATATGTCCATTAATGACCAATTATTTGATGCAATGTCCATGAACATGTTGATGGTTGTTGAGTTAATTTAGATATGGTATTTTATTGAGCTAATGTATTAGTACATAGTTAGTTGAATTTAACAATTGATATTTAATTTGCAGGATCCAAAGATGCACAATGGTCCTGGAGTTGTGCCTAGAGGATCAATGTCGAGAAAGAACAGGAGGAAGCTTGAGTTTTTATGTGTTTTATGGGATATGTACATTTTGATACATGTACATGTGACTTGGATGGTTTTGGATAGTTTTGGATACATGTACTTTTGGATACATGTACATTGACATTTCACTTACATGTACATGTGGCTTGGATAGTTTTGGATACATGTACATGTGGCTTGGATAGTCTTGGATAGTTGTGGAGACATGTACTTCTGGTTACTTTTGGATATATATGTACTTTTGGATACTTTTGGATATATATGTACTTGTGGAGACATGTACATTCATATTTCGGTTATAAATGAATGATACATTTCACTTTGAATTTGTTCTTTGGTTTCCACATGTTCTTGTGTCAATCTATTGTATTGTGTGGATTATCTATTTATTATGACTGCACTATGTCAAAAGAACAAACTGTTATATTTAAAGGTTTCAATGATCTCACTACATGGACACTAATTGGATATCTAATTAGAAATTGTGAATTTGGATGATCATTACAAGTAAAGTAAAAGTTCTTTCTCATGTAATTTAATAAATATAAGTGCAATACAATGTATTTGAAGGTTTCAATGAACTCACTACATGCACACCAATTGGATATATCTAATTAAAAATTGTGAGTTTGGATGATGAAATTACAAGTTAAGTCAATGCTCAAGTGTAATTTAATAAAACTAAGTGCAATACATGCTTCACATTTCATCAACAACCAACAACACTATTCAACAAACCTCTTGCACCCAATGAATAGTCACTCAGCATTAAAGGAACTACAATAGAATCCAAATACTGAGAACCAACTTTGTGAATCAACATGATTTGAAGCATAAGTCCACTGGATTTGAAAAAGTTGAGTTGGACATTAGATTGATTCTAAACTAAGTTGTGACAGTAAGATAAGATTAGGGTTAGGATTAGGGTTTCCTTGGTAGGTTTATGGTTATGGTACATGCATGTTAAATAGTAAACCCTAGTTAGGGCTATGGTTTTCCAAGTCTAGCCCTCATTGGCATGAAATGCATTGTCCCCTACTAAGTGAAACCCTAGTTTCAGAAACCATCGTATACGGAGGTCATCGAGTAATGGACAGGAGGGAGAGGGGCCCCGTAGCTAAAATCCAACATCATGAATCCAACGTAATTGACGGTTCATCAATCGAAGGCCCGAGCATCAATCTATGGCGAGTTACAGGTCACCTCCAGATACCATTCAGGGACACTTGGTGGACTTGTGCCCGGTGTGCAAAAAAACTCATAGAGTCACAATTTTGAATTCTTTCAACTCTTTCTAGTGTGTTTGGGCATGGGAAATATGGAAATTCCAACCCCATCCCCACCATCTGTGGCTTTCCAAGTTTGGCCCTCGTTGTCGTGACTACATTTTCCCCTATTGAGCAAAACCCTAATTTCAAAAACCACCGTATATGGAGGTAATTGGGAAATGGACAGGTGGGAGAGGGGCCTACCTAACTTAAATCCCACATGAAGAATCCAATGGAATTGACGGTTCATTGATTGGAGGCCCAAGCATCAATCTATGGTGAGTTGTAGGTCACCTCCAGATACCGTTTAGGGACACTTGGTGGACTTATACCCGGTGCGCAAAAAACCTCACAGAGTTGCAATTTTGAATTTCATCAACTCTTGCTAGTGTGTTTGGGAATGGGAAATATGGAAACGCCAACCATATCCCCATCGTCCATGGATTTCCTAGTTTTTCCCTCGTTGGCGTGACTGCATTGTCCCCTATTAAGAAAAACCCTATTTTCAGAAACCACCATATACAGAGGTCATCAAGAAATGGACAGGAAGGAGAGGGTTGCACCTAGCTAAAATCCCACCTCATGAATCCAATGGAATTTACGGTTCGTCGATCGGAGGCCCGAGCATCAATATATGGTGAGTTGCGGGTCACTTCCAAATACTGTTCAGGGACACTTTGTGGACTTGTGCCTGGTGCGCAAAAAACCTCACGAAGCCGCAATTTTGAATTACGCCAATTCCTGCTAGCATGTTTGGGCATGGGAAATATGGAAACACCAACTGCATCCCACCGTCCATGGTTATCCAAGTTTGGCCCTCGTTGGTGTGAAATGCATTGTCCCCTACTGAGAGAAACCCTAGTTTTAGAAACCACCATATATGGTGGTCATCGAGAAATGGACAGGCTGGAGAGGGCTCCCCCTAGCTAAAATACCATGTCACGAATCCAACAGAATCAAAATTCTGTCGATCAGAAGCACAAGCATCGATATATGGCGAGTTACAGGTCACCTTCAGATACCATTCAGGGACACTTGGTGGACTTGTAACCGGTGCGCAAAAAACCTCACGAAGCCATAATTTTGAATTTCGTCAAATCCTACTAGCATGTTTGGGCATGGAAAATATGGAAATTCCAACCTCATCCCCACCATCTGTGGCTTTCCAGTTTGATCCCTTGTTGGCATGACTGCATTGTCCCCTACTGAGCGAAACCCTATTTTCAGAAACCACCATATACGGAGGTCACCGGGAAATGGATAAGCAAGAGACACCCTCCCTAGCTAAAATCCCATGTCATGAATCCAACACAATCAACATTTCACTAATCAGAGGCCCAAGCATCGATCTATGGTAAGTTGCAGGTCACCTCCAGATACTGTTTAGGGACACTTAGTGGACTTGTGCTCGATGCGCAAAAAACCTCACAGAGCTGCAATTTTGAATTCTGTCAACTCTTGCTAGTGTGTTTGGGCATGGGAAATATTCCAATGCCAACTGCATCCCAGTTTCCATGGATTTCCAAGTTTGGCCCTCGTTGGTGTGAAATGCATTGTCCCCTATGAAGGGAAACCCTAGTTTCAGAAACCATTGTATATGGTGGTCATTGGGAAATGGATAAGTGAGAGAGGGCCCCCATAGCTAAAATATCACATCATAAATCCAACAAAATCAACGGTTCATTTTTTGGAGGCACGAGCATCGA
This sequence comes from Pseudotsuga menziesii, assembly GCA_001517045.1. NCBI lineage: Eukaryota > Viridiplantae > Streptophyta > Pinopsida > Pinales > Pinaceae > Pseudotsuga > Pseudotsuga menziesii. The sequence continues at coordinate 51,013 of LPNX010014361.1, forward strand.
TCTATGGTGATTTGCAGGTCACCTCCAGATACCGTTCAGGGACACTTGTTGGACTTGTGCCTAGTGCGTAAAAAACCTCACAGAGCCGCAATTTTGAATTCTATCAAATCTTGCCAGTGTGTTTGGGAATGGGAAATATGGCAACACCAACCACATCCCCACCGTCCATGGCTTTCCAATTTTGGCCCTCATTGGTGTGACGGCATCGTCCCCTACTGAGTGAAACCCTAGTTTTAGAAACCACCGTATACGGATGTCACCGGGAAAGGGATAGGCAGGAGAGGGCCCCCCCTAGCTAAAATCCCACATCATAAATCCAAAGGAATTAATGGTTCATTGATAAGAGGCCTGAGCATCGATCTATGGTGAGTTGCAGGTCACTTCCAGATACCGTTCAGCGACACTTAGTGGACTTGTGCCCGGTGTGCAAAAAACCTCACGGAGCTGCAATTTTGAATTTTGACAACTCCTGCTAGAGTGTTTAGGCATGGGAAATATGGAAACACCAACCAAATCCCAACCATCCATGGCTTTCCAATTTTGGCCCTCATTGGATTGACTGCATTGTCCCCTACTAAGTGAAACCCTAGTTTCAGAAACCACCATATATGGTGGTCACTGGCAAATGGATAGGTAGGAGAGGAATCCCCCTAGCTAAAATCCCACATCAAAAATCCAATGGAATCAACGGTTCATCGATCGGAAGCCCGAGCATCGATCTATGGCAAGTTGCAGGTCACCTCCAGATATCGTTCAGGGACACTTGGTGGACTTGTGCCCGGTGTTCAAAAAACCTCACGGAGCCATAATTTTCTATTTTGTCAACTCCTGCTAGCATGTTTGGGCATGGGAAATATGGAAAATCCAACTGCATCCCCACCTTCCATGGCTTTCAAGTTTGGTACTCATTGGCGTGAAATGCATTGTCCCCTACTAAACGAAACCATAGTTTCAGAAACCACCGTATACGGAGGTCACCGAGCAATGGACAAGTAGGTATAAGAGGTGCGTTGTCAAGAAGGAAATTGTACAATACTTGAAAACAAAATTTATCATTGTGGAATCTTGTTTCCATCATCCTAGTTTTATATATTGGCTGAAAACATTGACAATATTACCTACTTGAAAAATTAGGGTTTTAGTCTTGTAAGAGAGCCTACAAAGAACTTTGAAAGGTATGACCTAAAGAGGTACATGTATGTATTCTAATGTTATGTATATCAGGTGAATGAGATCTTGAAATGTTTATATGATTGATATATAGGGTTTATTGATCATATGTAAAATTTGGCATGTTCATTAACTTGACATACAAGAGAACTTTTGGAATATTTATAAACAACATTATGGAAAATTTCGCATATCAAGAACACAAAATTGACATATTCATAAGCAACATACATCAGAAAATTAAAATTATGATACACACCTCATCATGTTAGATCCCACCTATTATCATACAATCAAGCCCTTTGGATCATCTCTTATAATAATGGTCTCCATTAGTCTCTCGTTCTATGTATCCGGTAAGAAGTAGCATACCTTCTATGAATTTTGGCTAGGCATTGTTCGTACCTAGAGTTTTGTACCAATGATTAAGTTGGTAAAGTGATACACAATTGCACCTGGTTTGTAATCCCTATAAACTTATCCACCATTCAGTCTTGCATTGTTGTCATGTGTAAGGTATTCACCTTTAACAACCATAGACCCGATTTGGAAGTGGTTGTTTTCATCATCATTTATGGACATAATGAGGGTTTGATTTCCCTATATAGAATGCGCCAACCAGTAATCACCACCCCATTCACTATTTTTTGAGGCAACCACTGCATATATGTGTCCTGCATAATATTATTTTAGGTATATGATCAAATAGTTTTCGTGTGATACAAGGCCATTAATGTGAGTTTCAAGACTATGTAAATAAACAAAAAAATGTTAAGGAAATGCATCATACCAGGTTGTACAAGGTTTGAGACATGATCAAAATCTATAGAAATAGATGATTGGTCTTCTTCCAACGAAGTTAACTCAATAATTTCATGCTGATCAAGTGGAAGTGAGATTTGATCCCATCCATCAACCCAATCCAATGATCCACACACATCCAAGTCACCATCACAACAAGGCGGGCAAAAATAAGCGAGCTTTCTGGTCCAAATTTCAAATACTGGGTTATCAGAGCTTTGAACTGAATGAAAGACATGAGTCCTAGGAATGATCTTTCATTCCCATGCATGTGAACGATCTATGTCTACCACCTCCCAAAAAAATCTCTCCACATGTCTCTTTCTTGTGGATTCTACTCGCATAGTTGATTCCTCTCCCATTACTGGCATGCACCACCTGATTATAGATTGATCATTTCGAATAGTAGATATTGTAGATAATTTCAATTCCTCTCTTCATAGGGATTTTTTGACACATGCTCCGGCTCCATCATGCTCTCCTTTAACATTCCCAGTCTCAAAAGAGTTCCACATATGTGGAACTTTGTAGTTTTTATGTAATGAACACAACCAGTGAAATATGCCTGCATTTTTTAACTAACCAACACATCCATCAGACCAAATCCAATGTTGATCCATATGCATGTTCCTTCCCTACAGATGATCATAGAACATGATGAAGCAATGACGTACATAGTGGAATTCATGGCAACTATCATCACTTATGTAGAAGTGATATTCCTTTAGAATTTCTCTTTGCTCTTCACTGCTATTTGGGCCATGCCTATATGTGATATGCACCATCAAGGAAACCTGCTCAGAGTGATAATACTAAATTTGGATCTCATTTTGAGGTTGCAGAGTGTAGTTCTCGGCAAAATAAACAACTAAAAGTATAGTACCATGGGGAAATGTATCTATGCATATTCTAAAATTCCCATCCTGTCATCGTGCCAAGTGGACATGCTAAAGATATTGATGTGTCTTTTCAATAAATTCCTTGACAAAGTCATTAACTTGTACATGTTGACACAAATAATCTCAATATCAGTTTTTTTTGAAAGTAAGGATTGAAATGTAACTATTAAAACATCAATTTATAGATAAATGCATCTACCTGAGATGTCACCAATTGTATTTTTTTGCTTTATTTCCATGGGACTATTTCATAGCTGATATATTTGAAAATTTTCATGTTTGTAACCATATTCCCAAATTCATTGTCTCCACTCTCATGCATACATTGGCTCAATATTTCCATTCCAGCACAGGTGGAGCAAGTTCCATCCAAACAAGATTTTGCATAGTATGTTTGCCCCTCGGGCCTATTGCACATGATACTATGAATGAATTCTCATGATGAGGTTGGTTCTATTGTCAAGGAGCAATCCTGCACATGGTTAGTATGCAACACATGACGAATGTACAAAAATGTTTCATAGTAATATTCATATTCTACATGGAATCTACAACAACAATTGTTACAAAGAGTATTTATTCTAACATACCAGGGCTTACATTTCTCAAAAGATCTTTGCCCCAAATTCAATTGTCTATGTTCATTCCTAAATTTCTCGTATAGTTTTGTCTGCGTTATATCAAGAAGATGCTTAATATGTGGTTCACAGTCCTTTGAACCCATTCTCAGTTTTAGTACATCCTTCCGGTTTGAAGAAGGCCTTGTGTGATCATGCCAAAAACTCTTCACTAGTCCCTTTACTGCATCAACCAGCTTCATGTCACGATGTGGCAACCGACCAATAAAGGCCCAAACATTTGTCTGAGCAGTTGTGTCAATATGTTCTCTTCTAATAGAATACCTACGGAGGGTTTTTACATTCAAATTGACTAATTTAGATGTAGGCTTGAGAAAACGAAGGACCCTGGTGTTCTTATTTACAATTGCTTGTGACAACACATGACGAGCCGCATTGCGGTCCTTTGAATGTGTGTTCTTACAAATTTTACCAAAGGCATCTACTAAGCTTTTAACTATATGAGAACTTGGTCCATAAATATTTATCATATTTATCCCGAAACGATTTCCTAACAATATTCATGCCCCTAGATTTTAACAATGATAAAAATAATCTACATTTATCTCCATCACATTTAGAAATAAAATATTTACTTAGTATCTGTTGAGTTTGATAAGCAATAATACGTTTAGCACTACAAGATTTGAACCTGAAATCCGACGAAAGAATCCAACGTCATCCGACATTTCGCACGGATGTGTCGAATAGCAATCAATCTACATAATGCCAACAACAAAATATTTCTATCGTCATCGATTATCCGACACTTTGGAGTCGGAATTCCAACTGTTGTAGTGGCGGCTATCCGACACTTCCGTGCTGGATAGGCATCGAATTTCCAACTCATGTTGTGGTGGTTATTCGACACTTCCCTGTTGGATCTTCAACATCTATGAACCAAACACAAGCCGGATATCCGACCCATAAGAGGCAGATATCCGATAGTCCGTATGTATTTTTTTTATAAGGTTTACATGATTTCAAATTTTATGGTTCCATACTTTCAACGGTAACTATGTTCAAGGCATCGAATATCTGATGCATCGACATTATAAATATAAATTGTTTTAAACATTTCGACATGTTTGTTGTGGAAGCGATGGAGGATTGCGAAAATTATTTGTTCCTCGATGGACGTTTTCAAGAATAGTTTTATTCTTCAACGGGCGGTTGTGGGAATTTGTTTTTCATCGATAGATAGACAGTTTGTTGGGAATTTTTTATTCTTCAACTTCTCTCCGTTTGACAAAACCTTGATGCGTGGTTGATGTGTGGTTGATGCATGGAACTTTATTATTTAATAAAACCGGTTATATTCATTAACGAATTTTATGACAAAATGTCAAATAGATTAAATATTCTGGATCCAAATGAAGACAACCGACAATTGCTTGCTAGACTATGGGATGCAGTGAAACAAAGGGATGATGGCAAATGTTATTGTCCATGTAATCAATGTAGGGGATTTAAGAGGTGAAGAATATTGATCTTAATAGCCACAAAACATTGTAGGGAACATGGACATGCTGAGGGGGGGAACGAATATTGTCCATTTGTAGGTTTAGGATTATAAACATTATTATATTCGTTTTTTTTGTAATTGTATGTATTATTTTTTCTTCATATATTAATGGATATCTATTGATGTTTCCATGTATTTATATTAAAGGAAAGACACCCTATAACATGTCGTCCAGAGGAAGTGCTTTTAGAACAAGTTCAGGATCAGGATCATGGAGCATGTATGTTTAATGGAGAACAAGTGAATGATCATATTGAAAAAGATGATCATGCCGATGATGTAATTGAAGATGATGGTACAAATACATTGATCCATGATTCATTTAATGTTAGAATGGATGACGATGATGTTGATAATGAAAATGATGATGACTTTGATGATGTTCATGATATACCTCTCCTCGATAAGGAATATGAACCCCTTTATGAAGGCTCCAAAACAAATCTTCTCTCTACTATATTGTTGATAATGAACTTGAAGGTTATGAATGGTCTTTCAAACATTGCAATCACACATATGCTAAGGTATCTAAAATAATCCATCACATATATAGGATCGTGATAAAGTTTATTTGAATTCCTCTAATAATTGTATTGTTAACTCATTATTGATCATTGTACGGATGAAGCATGTTTCGTTAATAATATTCATTTATTACATTAACAAAAAAAAATTGTAGCTTAATCGCTGATTTTTTGTTACCACCATCAAATATTTTACCTCCCACATTTCGAGATTTATCTTCCATCATGAAAGAGATTGGAATGCATTATGAAGCAATTCATGCATGCCCCGATGGCCATGTTATATATTATAATCAGCATGAATTTGCAACATAATGTCCAAAATGTCATGTAAGTAGATATCATACAGATAAAGTAACAAAAAAGGTGCCTCAGAAGGTTCTTTGTTATATTCCCATCATTCCACATTTGCAATGACTGTTCAGGTGCAAAAACATAGCACAATTTATGGATTACCATGACAGGAATAGAAGTCAAGATGATGTTATCCGAATTCCTGCAGATGGTACTGCTTTTAGAGATATTGAGGAAAAGTGGCCTCACTTTAAAGAAGAACCACGTAATCTTAGGATTTCTTTGGCAACAGATGGTGTTAATCCATTTGCACAGATGAAATCCATTTACACGGTGTGGCCTATTTTTGTTATCAACAATAACATTCCTCCATGGTTGTCAATAAAGAGGGAGCACATAATGTTGTCGATGATTATTCTAGGTTTTATTGACGAAAATTGTTTTATTTATAATGTAGTTGTGGAATCTCATTTGTCGTAATATGTATCTTAATTCCTATATATATCTATTATTTTACTCTTCTGCATGGTTTATATATCTTAATGGTTCTCATAATGATATATTTTATATGTTCTTCAAATTATGAATCAAGTAAGTTCCAAGTCAAAGATATGAATGTATACATTGAACCTCTTATAGATGAGCTATTGAAGTTATGGAATTGCATAACTATGTATGACGTATCTAGACCAATACGACAAAGGCAATTTCAATTCCATGCAATGGTTGTATGGAGAATACACGATGCCCCTGGGTTAACTTCATTTTGTGGTTTGTAATTTTAAGTTCCACTTTAATTGCATTTAATGATATGGAGTAGTTAGAATGTTTTATAAATGATTATATTTGACATAGATATTCCATATGTAAATATTATAGGTCTTCAGACAAAGGGTAAATTTGGATGTCTAGTTTGTGGTTCTAAGATAAAATCTCGATGTTCAAAAAGCTTAAGAAAGGAGGTGTTTGATGAGTATAGGAATTTCCTCTCTAAGAATCACAGGTATAGAACAACTGAAAGAAATATTTTCAATGGGAAGCAGGAGACTGCATTAAAACCATGGAGAATGACACCTCACCTTTGGAAGATGCAATACAATAGAAATCGTCATCATGGTACGTATGGATCATCGTATATGAATTTTTATGTATTTTAATTTTTATTGTGAGTTGTTTGTTGTAGTGGCCATATTTGATTTATGATGTAATTTATTAATTATAAACTAATATTCATGATGTCCATCGTGATCATGAAGGCATTAATGGTCTTCCATGAGGAATGAAAAGTTATCCTATTCAGTTCAGTAGGTTGCCCTACTATGAGCACCTATAAATTGCTCATTTGCTTGATACAATGCATATTGGAAAGAATGTTACTAAAACCTTATGGTGACTACTAGAGCTAGGGAGGGAGAAAGATAAAGTTGTGAAAGTGTGCAAAGACATTCAAGAAAGAAACCATGCAATGAAAGACGTCATCCAATTTCATACCAATGGAGAACAAGTTAATATAAATTCGATCCCATGGATGTTTACGGAGCAACAAAGCAATGTTGTCAAATAAGTAATGAGGAAAATTAAATTTCCCACCGGTTTTTGTGCAAACTTGAAGAATATCATAACTAAAAAAGGTGATTTTGTGGGGGTCAAAACACATGATTGGCATGTCTTCATCAAAGTAATTATTATTGTTATGTCCATATAATTTTTTCTTGTTTGTATACTCTTTTTTTAATAAATGGCATGGTTTGTATATTGATACAGTATGTTCTACCTCTCTCTCCCCCAGACAACTTCGACAATAATGTCAAACAAGTTATATATAATCTTGGTAAGTACATGAGGTAACTAGCGATTACTTGCATGTGCTTAGTGTTTCTTTAATTCTCCGTATAATAATTTGTATTTGTTTTTTTTGTGCACTATTTCAGCATATATTGTAATTTAATGTTTATTTTTGTTAAATATCGTTATTGGTTTTCATCACTTGTAGATGGTTGACATCTAAAGAAATCCATAAAGAAGATATAAAGTATTGGAGGAGAGAAATTCCTCGTCTCATGTGTGAAATGCAGAAGCATCTACCATCGGTATTTTTCAATGCACAAGAACACTACCTCATACACCAAATTGAGGAGATTGAGTTGTGTGGACCTGTGCACTCAAGGTCCATGTGGATGGTTGAGAGGCAATTGAAATTTATGAAGGGTTTGGTGAGACAACTAGCACATCCGGAGGGTTCTATGATGGAAGGATATATGGTATACCAAAACATGTTGTATGTTAGTGAATA
>LPNX010014393.1:0-11698 GCA_001517045.1 Pseudotsuga menziesii
ATATACACGAAGACTCCATTGTTCCTTGTACCACTCAGTGTTGTCCCCAAAAGTTTGTCTTGAATTCTTCATGACAAGTGGTTGCTGGAGATGAAAGTTTAAAAGTTAAAGTACAGTGTGAACCAGAAATTGAGGCTATATACCCATGCCCATTTTCTATTCCACCAATTCTCATAGAGCCACCAAAGCCATGCAATCTATTTACAAGCCATGCAATCTAGTTACAAGTGAAATGGCGTGTTCGAGGTAAAGGATACATATGGTGATACTTTTTTGGGATAAAAGGCATTGATTTATCAAAGATAGGCTTGTAGTGTAGAGGTTGCGAGAAGGTACTGAGAAAACTAATATTAAACTACCTTATCACGACAGATATTAATCTGTCTTATCACAGCAGATGCCTCTGGTGCAAAACATTTAGATATTCAATTGACTCTGTCAAAATTTGAAATGCTTTTGAATAATTCCATCGAAAGAACGAGGAAACCTTGTAAGAATTGTATGAAGGATTCCATTGCAACTTCTAGAGAGTTATATAAAGTATTGTGGACGATAAGGAGGCAACATAATTCCATAAATTTAGGTATTTGTGAGAAAAAACTAGTTTTTTTGCTAATACACAGTTAGGGTTGGTTAAGAACATTTTGTATATATTCTTAATGTTTGGCAATGTAGGGTTTCCGAGTTTGAGAAAAAGAAACAATATTTGTAGTGAAATGTTTGTCTGAGCTGGAAAAAATTATCAATGTAGAAGTACAAAGTTTTTCAAAGAAGAGATTCATGTGCCAATATTTCTCGGTGTGTGTTTTCCTTTGTAAATGTTTTCTTTCTAAGTTTTCCATTTATTTATGTTGTTTTGAATGAAAATATATGATTCAAGGAAGCTTTGATTTCATCCATAATGTTTTGTTTCTAAGTTTTCCATTTATATATGTTGTCTTGAATGAAAATATAAGATTCACAATTCATCCTGTGATAGGAAGCTTTGATTTCATCAATATTCAAATGTTTTCACCCATTCCTCTAAAGCTAGACAAAATTCATTCTAGATAATGCTTTGTGTTAGTGGACTGTAATTCTCATATCTACCACCATTCCTAAATGATTCCACTACCAGTCATTGATAATTCTTATCGATACTCAGCCTTTGACTCGATGCCCATTGATAAAGCTTGTACATTCATCACAAAGAGCATGCCAGGTTATCAAATGCATATGCCAATTCACCACAACCACACCGAATGCAAACTATGTGGAAGGAGGAGCCCACAAGGGATGTTAAAACAAGTACCAAATGCAACCGAGCAGCTAGAAACAAAGTAGTCAAGTGCTACATCTATCACTCAGGAGGTGTAAGGAAGCCATATTTGCCCAAATCTCCATAAATTCAACCTAAAAATAAAAATTATAGTGACACTTTCCGAGGCGTCAAAGACAATAGATAAAACACCCCAAAAAAATTGGATATGTGATACAAATTATGTACAGTCCATACAATCTTACAATATGTGAGTATAGGCATACAATTGGAAAAAATAGTTGCGCAACAAATCTATCGGAAACACTGCAAATTCCTACTTTGTTTTCTTAAATCTCTTATTTAACCTAGAAAAAATTTATATTCCGCTTTAAATCAAAATAAAGTCTAATTCCATTGAAATATGAATCTAGCATTTGAATCAAGCAAAATAATGATGTCCTTCTTTTAAACTAGAAATACAATACCTAGTTTCGACTTGTTTGTAAACTCTTCAACTTCTTGATGTGTATGGAATAAAGTGTTTTGGTTAGCCATTGAACTTGGTCACTTTTAGGCCTTTCTGTTGTTTTGCATCAACTTCCTGGCTAAGATATGATACCTTGTTATGAAGACTAAACACAAAGAAACCATAAACACATATATAATGTTAGTGGTTATGATACCATGTTATGAAGACTAAACACAAAGAAACCATAAACACGTACATAAAGTCATCGAGTGACTTTATTAATATGCCTAATTCTATAATCTAGATGATGTTTATATTATAACAAAAAGGATAAAATGAAGAGGCAATGGCTCACAAACTTGAAATTTATGTTATTGGAGTATCTAGTTCCTTAAGAACCATAGGAATATATAGGACTAAGGGAAGTGAGTGGTATTCCATGGTTTCACCTTCCATGAGGTACTCACTTTTGTTTGTTCTAATATCCATAGATGGGGCACAACCTTCCAACTAGTCAATGATTAAAAGGAAGGAGAAGTAAGAAGCAAACAAGGTAGTGCAAAAGTGTCTCTTTTAGAGTGAAATACCTTTGAGAATTAAAAATAACAATCATTTCTTCTAGTTTATGTTTGAATTTGTTTCTATTTTTGGCCCATGGTATAAGGCACGTGCCTACGAGGAGTTGCAAGGATAGATAATTAAAGTGGAAAAGGATTATATCAACACTATATTGAGGGATCAAAGGAAGTTATGTGAGGCCACTAGATGTAGAGTGATATTTGATGTTTGGATAGTTGGAAAGGGAAGGACCCTCTTTAATTTTTTGGTACATCGTATTGGGGGCGCAATGTTTATTAAATTCATCAATGCATAAACATTTTGGAACCCAATGTTATGCAGGTTCATCACACTCCTAGATCTTCTTGAGACAGTCAGTCGATAGGAAACAGTTGACTAGCAAAGCAGTTGACTGACAGATTAAATGGAAGATTCAAAGGCTTGACTAAATGGTCGATGAGGGTATGTTCAGATCAACTACAACAACTGATTAAATTATGAGATGTTATAGATTTGGTTGAAATAGTTAGAACCAATGACCACTATTTGTGAATGAGGGATTTTCACAGATATGGAGACTATAAATGAATGACCCTATGGGTTGTAATTATATGATTGATATTGATTTGTGTTCATGTTAAATAATGCATTGGGATGTTCTGATCATAATGCATTGTGGTGAAGTGCTATAACAGCGTCCTAAAACACCACCTTTATTATTGGAATATTGTTCCCTTTTGCTATTTTCTTTTTTGTTATATGGTTCATATGAAGAGGTCCCCCAACATGGTATTAGAGTTGTTGGTTTTTGTCTAGCCTTGTTGTCTACGAATCATGTTGAGTCAAAAGTAGGTTGATCTATTGCGGGTTGAATATTTTTTTAAACTTTACCTTTTCTTGAACTTTGATATGATCTATTTAATCAAAAGGATGAATTTCAATATAGAACCCTTGTTTTTGAATGGGCACAACTATGCAATGTTGGAACCATATATAGCGACGTTTTTAAAGAAAAAGAGGTTGTGGCAATATATGAAGGTCACTATTCTAGATCCTAAGGATGACCAGTCTAAGTTTGTCATCAACGAAAACGAAGGATGAGGTTATTGTGGCCATCATGACCTACATTTCGAGAAAGACTTTCTTTCACATAATTGGGATCAAATGTTCTCATGTTCTTTCGTATAAGTTGAATTTATTGTTCAACAACGTTAATGAAATTCAAGCAATGCGGTTAGAGAAATATTTGATCTCTTTGGAACCCTGTTCCTTTGAAAGAATTGAGGAATATTTAGCTTGCATGAAGGAGATACAGCTGAAATTGGGAGAATGTGGTAAGGATTTTGCAAAGAAAGATGGATAGTTCATTGAACCGGTGTTGATGAATTTAACAACATCTTGTGATGTCTTTTTCTCATCCTTCTCTGTTAGCACTTCGCTACAGGCGTTACATGCCCGTAACACTCAAACGTGATGGAGATTCAATTAAATATGTACTCATCATATGGATAAGGATGCCTCTTTGTTCTCTTCCTTGAGTGGATCTCCATAATATAAGCTTTATGTCACTAATGACTATGCTCTCGCAGTTGCTGGAAGTGGTGATGTTGAATTCCATCATGTTCAAATATCAAATGTCTATCATGTGCCTAGATTTAGGACTAAATTTTTTTTGGTTCCTCAACTTAAAAAAATGGGAATATTGTTGAGTTTTTATCTCCTCAATCTCCCACAATCACTACTCTAATATTTTTTGAAATTCGACAATACCCTGTCGGTTATAACCAAGTGCACTTTTTTTGTCGTCAGTGGAATAACATCGGATATTCGACTCCATTCCAATACCCGTCGAATATCCGACCACTTCATCATCGAATGTCAGCCAGTTCTACTGCAAAAAATTATTATTAAGACGTCGAATTTCCGGCGTCTAATCATCGAAATTTCTACTCGCCATAGTCGCACGTCTGACGGGTTCTACATGACAATGTCATCGAAATTCCCAACTCAGGTCGTTGAAAATTCAATGGCCATCTGACGGGCTTTGTTTTTGGAGCTACTGCAGGCTCAATGAATATGTCGTCAAACTTCCCACGTTAGGGCGTCGAACATTCGATGGACAACCAATGAGCTTGGCTGTCGGAGATTTAGCAGCCTCGTCGGATGTCGTCGGGAGGAGGTCGAATAACTGATGAGTGCGTGTCGGACGACCGACGAGTTCAATTGTTCCTCTAAAGTTAACACAAAATTCATTCTAGCTAATGCTTTGTGTTAGTGGACTCTAATTGTAATTCTCATATTTGTTACCATTCTAAATGATTCCACTGCCAATCATTGATCATTCTTATCGATACTCAGCCTTTGACTCCACTGACTCCATGCCCATTGATAATGCTTGTACATTCATCACAAAGAGCATGCCCGGTTATCAAATGCATATGCCAATTCACCACAACCACACTGAATGCAAACTATGTGGAAGGAGGAGCCCACAAGGATGTTAAAACAAGTACCAAATGCAACCGAGCAGCTGCAAATAAAGTAGTCAAGTGCTACATCATCACCGTGGTGTAAGGAAGCCATATGTGCCCAAATCTCCATAAATTCAACCTAAAAATAAAAATTATAGAAACACTTTCTAAGGCGTCAAAGATAATAGATAAAACACCCCAAAAAATGGGATATGTGATACAAATTATGTACAGTTCATACAATCTTACAATATGTAAGTATAGTCGTACAATTGGAAAAAATAGTTGCACAACAAATCCATTAGAAACCCTGCGAATTCCTACTTTGTTTTCTTAAATCTTTTAGTTAACCTAGAAAAATATTTATATTCCACTTTAAATCAAAATAAATCTAATTCCCTTAAAATATGAACCTAGCATTTGAATCAAGCAAAGTAATATGTCTGTATTTGCAACTAGAAATACAATACCTAGTTTCGACTTGTTTGTAAACTGTCCAACTTCTTGATGTGTATCCATATGAACCTAGCATTTGAATCAAGCAAAATAATATGTCTGTCTTTGAAACTAGAAATACAATACCTAGTTTCGACTTGTTTGTAAACTGTCCAACTTCTTGATGTGTATCCAATAAAGTGTTTTGGTTAGCCATCGAACTTGGTCACTTTTAGGCCTTTCTGTTGTTTTGCATCAACTTCGTAGCTAAGATATGATACCATGTTATGAAGACTAAACATAAAGAAACCATAAACACATATATAATGTTAGTGGTTATGAAGAGTAAACACAAAGAAACCATAAACACATACATAAAGTCATCGAGTGACTTTATTAATATGCCTAATTCTATAATCTAGATGATGTTTATATTATAACAAAAAGGATAAAATGAAAAAAGAGACAATGGCTCACAAACTTGAAATTTATGTTATTGGAGTATCTAGATCCTTAAGAACCATGTAGGAATATATGGGACTAAGGGAAGTGAGTGGTATTCCATGGGTTCACCTTCCATGAGGTACTCACTTTTGTTTGTTCTAATATCCATAGACGGGGCACAACCTTCCAACTAGTCAATGTTTAAAAGGAAGGAGTAGTAAGAAGCAAACAAGGTAGTGCATAAGTGTCTCTTTTAGAGTGAAATACCTTTGAGAATTAAAACTACCAATCATTTCTTCTAGTTTATGTTTGAATTTGTTTCTATTTTTAGCCCATGGTATAAGACCCCTGCCTACCAGGAGTTGCAAGGATAGATAATTCAAGTGGAAAAGGATGATATCAACACTATATTGAAGGATCAAAAGAAGTCACTAATACATCTGGGTAGATTTTTCAACGAAATATTTCCACATTTTGAACATTCGTGGATTAATACTTCATTTTTTTTTATCATGGCGGAAAAACTGTGGCAATATCGACGTTGTTTAATTTTTGACAAACTTTCGTCTCTAAATCGATGATATATGGCTATATTTGCACACCCGCCAAACCAATGCCAGCTTTCAACAGCTCTTGGTTGTTTACGCATGGGTCAACTCATGCATTTCCGTCCACATATAACTTATAAGATGTGGCTATTTGCATAATAGAGTAAACTTGTTCTAGGTGAGAATTGAATTCCATCCCTCCCTCGGTTCATATTCAAGCCAGTAAGCATGAACTAGCTGGCAATGAAACTCAAAGCAAAATATTGCTTCTATCTTATGTCCGATCATAGAGAGAAATCCCTAAATGGGAACCCTCAATAATAATAAAATAGATTTGTTTTTTTGTCTGGGTTTTTGCATCTTTTTTCTTGGGTCTAGGTCTGACTGGCTATGTGTGTTATAATATTTTATGTATATGACAGAAGCTGCCTATACCCCCGCCTTAGGCCATCCCTCCTTTTATTTAAACCAGAGTAATTGCAACAAGAGGGTCCAGTCAACAATGACTCTAGGCATTTCATTTTTTTATAGACCTAATGCTCTACTAAGCTATTGGCCATTGACAGTGTTAATTACTTTCCACGGTAGAAGGACAACTTTTCGATTGGACCATTTAGGCCACCTAGTGTTCCAATGCCCAAACTATCAAGGTCTCCTTGTCAGTAAATCAAATTCCATTGCACAACACTTGTTGGCATCAATGAAAACTTCAGCCTGTTAGACACAATGCTCACTAAGAGGGAGGGTGAATCAGTGAGCTAAGGCTTGAACTCAATTTCAACGTCTTTTTCTACCAATCTTATCATGCCCGCAGCCATCTATGTCATCAAGTTTTCTTGTCTATTGTCATGTCACCATCTCCTTGTCATCTTTGCACCAGCATCTTTGTCTTGCCCAAATCATCTTCAGATGACCACAGAAGGGTCATTTGACTCTCTAGATGTTCCATGTTTGTCATGCTTGCTTGTCAATGTCATTATGCATGTCCTTAGTCATCTATGCCCTTCATGTCTTGTTCCAATTACACCTTGCCATGTCATCATGCTTAGACACCTGTTCGAATCTTTGTTTGTTATTTATTGTTTTAATGAAATAATCAATTAAAACTTCTTCTAAATATTGCATCTCTCCAATAGTAAGATGTGTCTCTTCAAAAATCTGTCTTAATTCTTTTTATTAAATTTTTGTTTATTTTTATAAATGCATTCCTGTAGCTTCTTATTTAATAAACTCTGTTTATTGCTTTTCACTAAATTTGCAGGTCCATCTTTTGCATATATGACCATCATAATGAAAACTAAAAGTGTGCCTCGATAGCCACCTCAACAAGGATCAAATCCATGTCACCTTTTGAACTTTTTGATACACATGCATTATCTAGAGATCATTTGAAAATAGGATTCCAAACTGTTTAATTTAACACAGACAAACTTGTTTTTAACTTCATGTAAAAACAATTTTTCTTCTACTTTGGGAGATTGATTTCTCTCTCATGTGGTCACCATAAGGAAACCTACAAGCATGGCTAGACATCCATTTCAACAATGAACAAGACCATATCACAAGATAAATATTTTGACACACACACAACCTCTGGCAAGCATTTCAAAATAGCTTCTCAACTTATTTTGAACATCAAAACATATTTCTTCCCATTTTGGCAGACTCCTATTTCACACGTGTGAACACTCTATGGAGACATGAATTCAAGAGCAGATGGACAAATTACCAAAGAATGGATCCATGACATTTGATAAATTTACTTGCACAAAGACATCCCTTGGCAGGCATTTCCAACTTACCTCTCAACATTGCATCTCTCCAATAGTAAGATGTGTCTCTTCAAAACTCTGTCTCAATTCTTTTTATTAAATTTCTGTTTATTTTTCTAAATACATCTAATATAGCTTCTTATTTAATAAACTTTGTTGATTATTTTTCCCTAACTTTGCAGGTCCATCTTTTACATATATGACAATCATAAAGTAAACTAAAAGTATGGAAGGATAGCCACCTCAACAAGGATCAGATCCATGTCACTTTTTGAACTTTTTGATACACAAGCATTATCTAGAGATCATGTGAAAATAGGATTCCAAACTGTTTAATTTAACACTTAGACAAAAATGTTTTTAACTTGTAAAAACAATTTTTCTTCTACTATGGCAGATTGATTTTTCCCCCATGTGATCACCATAAGGAATTCTACAAGCATGGTTAGATAGCCATTTCAACAAGGAACAAGACCATATCACAAGATAAATCTGTTGACACACACACTCAAACTCTTGTTTTGAACACTTGGTCGAATTTCTTTTGTTCTCATTATGCAAAATATTATTTTTCCTATTTTTGGCAGATTGATATTTTGCATATGAGACCATCATAAGACAACCTGAAGGTATGGATGGATATTCAGTTCACCAAGGAACATGACTATTCTACCTGATGAATTTGATCATCAAAATAACCCCCCCTTGCGGGCATTTCAAAATGCCTTTTCAATTTCCCGAATCTAACACAACCAATTTTCTTGTGTTCTTAAAATGCAAAATAATATTTGTTTTACTTTTGGGAGATTTATATCTTTGTCATAAAACACTCCACGGGATAATTGATACCATGGTTAGATGCACCCATCAACAATATATAGCCTAACACTTTCATATTATTTTTCGCATCATCTTATGAGATAGGGCGGGCATTTCCCTGAGGACACTAAGGCAATTTTTCCAGTACTGGAATAGTGCAAAACAGCCTGAAACTCTGTTTTTTGGCATACCATTATCTTTGTCATCAAACCTCTTCTTTGAGAACTGAGACCATGGTGAGATAGCCTCTTCAACAATTTGTAGGATGATATCTTCAGATAATTTTTATCATACACCTATAAGGTACGGCGGGTATTTTCACAAGGCCACATGGCTAGTTTTTCCAACACTAGGACAATTTTCTTAGTCTAGGCCAATCTGCCTAAGACATTGTTTTGGCAGGTTCATAACTTCTTCCTTAGCTACTTCCAAGACGGTCTTAAGACATGATTAGGTAGCACAAATATCAATCTACAAGACCCCCATACGGTGTGGGCATTTTCTTCAACACACAATTTGTGGTGGGCATTTTCTTAAGGCTACCTGAGCCAGTTTTCCAACACTTGGTCATTTTCAAGACTTTCTCCAAAATTTATTCTGAAACCTCATTTTGGCAGATTCATAACTTTGTCTTCAGACATGTTAAGGAGAAATAATACCATGGTTAGGTAGAAAAACCAACACACTACAAGACCCCCATGTGATGCGGGAATTTAGTCTAACCCATAGTTTAGGGCAGGCATCTTTCTGAGGTTACTTAGCCATTTTTGCTTGCTCTGTCACAAACCCCTATTTTTGCAGGTCCATAACTTCTCTCTCAGGCACTTTTAGGACAAACTGAAGACATGGTCAGGTAGGAAAAACAACAATCTACAGGACCCCCATGTGGTGTGGGCATTTATATTCTTTATAATTTTAGAGTAGTTTTCACTACTTTTTCATACTTAGTCAATTTCCACAGTTTCACAAATTTGACAGGTTGACATCTTCCTCCTTAGAGACTCTCTAGTGAGGCAAGTGACATGGTTGTATGCTCCATACAACACTCTAGAGACTCACATTCTCAATGCATTTTTCAAATCATCCTATGAGGCATGGCGAGCATTTCCTTAAGGCCACTTGGGCAGATTTAACACCAATTCCATACTTAGACATATTTCTCAAGTTGGACTAATCTACCTAAGACATCCTTTTGGCAGGTCCATAAATTTTTCTTCATCCACTTCCAAGACAATCTGAAGACATGGTTAGGTAGGCCAAAGACCAATCTACAAGACCCCCATGTGCTGTGGGCATTTACTCTAACCCATAATTTAGGGAGGGCATCTTTCTGAGGCTACTTAGCCATTTTTGCATCCAGAGCTTATATTGAGTTGTACATGCATAATTGCTTTGAGTGATTAGTGAGACATCGACCCCAGCCATAGCGGTCTCTGTATAAACTAATGAAATCTTGTTGCATGCATCAATTCTTTCAAATTCTAAGTGTAGGAAAGCCTTGCAATAGAAGAACACAATATTCCCTCTGCGGTTTGCCATTTCTTGTGTCCAAGATGGAAGAATCTTCTACCATGAGAAAAATAAGCAGCAATGAGGGTTACCTTGGAGTGCTTCGTAAGAAGAAACCCAAGCCTGAACCTGAGGAGAACAAATTCATGTTCAAGGTTTTGCTTCTTAATGGTTTGATTTTAACTCTGCAATTGGAGGATGCCGTGGAAAAGATGTTGGTCGCCGAGTTTGTAAGGACTGTTAGGAGAAAAGGTGAGAAATAATTAATAGAAAAGGGGCCAAGAAAAATCCACTGGGGTCCCCAAGTCTATGTGGAAGATGCAATGGGAGAACGAATACCAGGACTTTAGAAGCCATGATTTCTTCGAGGATTTCTGGGGAGACAGGGCCTGGGACAGGAAAACCCAGGCACCGCGCAGCCGAAGGTACATCTATCTGGAAACATTCAAAGTGCTTCACATCTAGGCCCCGATGGTTGGTGCTTTCCTGGTATGAAAAACCAGGGTGACAGATGAGCGTGGAATCAAGCTCACCAACCATCAACACCCCAAGACTGGCAAGCTTCTCAAAGCATATTGCCATTTCAACTCTTTCATAATTCCTAGAATCTCTTAGCAGAATAACACTTCGATCATTGTCTCTAATTACTGATTCATATTATGCATCTTAATCGGCGTGGGAAGGTGGTGTTTATATAGGGTGATGAAGATGAAGTTGGATACAGAGATGACTGGTCAACATAATGGAAACACAAGTGGACGTGGGTAGGGATCTCTATTTTCTACTGAGAATCCAATCATGCCGTCTCCTTTGAATATGCTGCATTGATGTCCACATGGATCGCGATGTTTGGACGTGACATTCTTTGCCTTTTCACTTATGCTGACAGTGGTGTTCGAAACGGTTTCAGCTAGCCGCATCCCTTTGCTTCATGTAGAGGCCAGGTTCGTCGCTTCAAATATCTGAACTTCATGATCTCCTGCTATTTTCTATGCAAGCCATGTACCAAATCTCTAGAGTCGGGAAGGCTGGTGAATCGGTGATGCTTTGGACATGATCTTCACCTAGGGCGTGTCACAAATGGCCTTGAGGGATATCATTATTGGTCAGCTCGTATGTGAGGACATCCTTTCTGTACCAGACCTGACTAGGACACCACCTTTACCAGGTTGAACGGCTCCAGAGTCGCTAGGGATCAAATTTGAAGGGCGGGTCTCATTTTACTTTCAATGGCTGTGAGAAATTGAACCCTTCAATGTTGGCATTTAAAAATAAATCATTCTTTTCATTTGAAAATTTAAGTGTTAAAAAAAAATTATTATTTATTAAAACCAATGTATATGAAAAAAAATGACAATAAGAAGAAATCCCAAGTGATTCAACATTTACATGGAATTAGTGAGGTAAACCATGTACATATGATCACTTCCATA
>LPNX010014403.1:10567-49116 GCA_001517045.1 Pseudotsuga menziesii
AGGACATTGACTTCTGATCCTAAATCCATAATGACATCAGTCATATCATACTACCCTATCTGGACATTCAGTCTCATTTCCCTACCAGTTCTTCGGACACGATTAACAGTTTTCTCCGTATCAATTCTTCTTTTGTCTGTCAAAGCATCTTGCGGCTGCGACTCCTGCTGACGTGGCTACGTGGGTACTACTATTGTGCTAGTATCAACCAAACTGCGCTTGGCCTCCATGCCTGTCTCTTGTTCTCTTTCACGATCAAGTGCAGGGCCTCTCTCAGGGGCCTTACGAACCTTCGCCTCGGCAGGCTATTTCTCTGTATTATGTATGTACGTCGTAGCTCCACTCCACGTAACCGCATTGATGGCCGGGGCAGGTCTTTGCTCGACAGAGATCAGCTGAATATTCTGGGTAGGGGCACCGTTTCTTTCCTGAATCTTAGCTATCAGCTACGGGCATTGCTCGATTACGTGATGTACTGCGCGACAATACCGACATGTCGTAGTAGGGTTCCGACAGTCCCGAGCTAGATGCCCGGCTTGGTTACAATTGTAACACACCACTGGGCCTCTGCCTCTTCCTGCCATACCACCACGACCACGACCTCCAAAAGTACCCCTATCAGAGACACCACCCCGGTAGCCGTAACTGTCATTACTCTGTCCCTCATTTTGCACCTGGTAGGCGTCGTAGGTATGTTCTCTCATGAGGTCATAGCTGCGACACTCCTCTTCATTATGCCCTACTGACTTACAGAACTTGCAGTAAGGGTTCTTGGGGACTTGGACATACCTCTAGAGAAGCTGGCAGTTTTCAGGTCGATGCTGGCCAGTGGTTTGACAGATCTCACAATATAGAACAGCGGGGTTGAATGGGTTTGGCGCACCAGTATTCAGGTAATTTCTGACCACAGGACACTGGTCCCGGTCGTGACCTTCTATCCGACATTGTGTACACCAAACCTCTTCACGACCGTCTTTTCCTTTCTTCATATCGTGAAGCTCCAGAGCCATCGCTGCCAACTGTGCTTGGATTTGGGCGATACCAGAATTATGTCGACAGGAGCGGTCTCAAGCTTCATCGTGATTTCCAGAGCCTCTTGCTGGTCAAAAACCTTCTGTTGCATGAGTGGAGTTCTGATATGCGATAATAATGCTGCAATAAACCATTCCTTATGTTGCGCAGGGCTAATGGTGAAACTGACTTGGTCCAGTAGAACTTTGAATCTCTGGTCAAAGTCCCATACTGATTCGTCGGGCCGCTGCTGAATCTCTTTCAATTCAGTGATACACTGCGACTCTGATTTGGGCTTCTTAAACTCTTTGATTATTGCTGCTTTAATATCATCTAAGGCAGGAGTCTGAGCACTGGAGAATTTCATGAACCAAGTCAAAGCCCGGTCCCTGAAAGAAGTAATGAGCTGCGCAGTTCTTACAGCCAGGTCTGTAATGGTCTTAGCATTCCACACTACTTCACATAAAAACCAGAACTGTTCTAGATCCTCTGATCCCGTTCCTTTGAAAACAGGGAGCTTAATGTCGTCAGTCATGTGGGCCATAGCAGAGCTAGGGGGGGTTGGAGGGGGAGTGGAAGTAGGTAGGTAGGAACTTACGGGGGTAGACTGGCCTGCGACTGAAATATTTGGGCTAGGGTTACTTGCTGACTGCGATGGATTTTCGAGGACAACAGGTCTACGCTGCGAGGTTATCGGAGGATGGTCAACAGATGGGGTTTCTTCGGGTTCTGAAACTGCGGGGTGGACAGGGGTAGACTCGGTATCCTGACCTAGGGTACATGACACAAAATTTCGCTTGTACCTCTTTCCACTTCGCAGAAAACCACTTTGCTCGTCGAAGGTAGTATCACTTACAAACATACGTTAGTACTGCTAAACTAACAGTCTGATTCAAAAAGCAATATACCTTTTTCAGCTAATAGTATTTTAATTCTCAAGCTCAATGAATTCAAAAACTTACCCCGGGGGCCTTTGAAGAACTGTCGTTCAGCTTCGCTGAAGGAGGTACTTGTGTCAATGGCAAACTCCGTCACAAAGGCTTCCAACGTTCGCGTCATCCAGAAATCAACAGCGCAAGATATCTCGTTGTTCACGTGTTTCACAAGATTGACTCTTGCAGGGGTCCACGCAGGAAACTGACGAGCTTGGAAGTTCGTCCTTCTCTCTGTTAACCTGGACAGCCACTGGTGCAACTCTATGTGGACAGTACCAAAAAAAAACTCATAAACATCAGCAAAAACATACCTTTGTAAAAAGTCGTGTGCACTACGACGCGGATCTTTGTTCTCTTGCTCAGCGAATTTTAGGTAAGTCTCGTCAAGCCAAGCACCGATTTCATTCACAGAGGGCCTCCAAAACATATCCCTCAAGGTACAACATAAACCCCTCTTGAGCAGATACTGAGTTCACCCGGCAACAGAACCAATTTGTTGGGCAATAGGGCAGACCCGGGTTTTAATCCTTTTGCTTCGCACCAACAAAAGACCCACAGTGTTGGCCCTTTCGGCAACAACCTGCGAACAGGTTGCAGTCTCACCCGAAACAGCTATGAGCTGCTGCAGAATCAGGTTTCTGCAAGCAGAGAGGGATATTACTGTACCTTAAGCCTTTAATAACTTATAATCAATAAACACAGAGCTTCGACATTCATATATATACAACTTCGCAGATAAATAAACAAACAGTGACTTGCTTAGCCCATTACTGGGAATTCACAGCGAAGCTATTTATTAGCAGTGATCTTACTTATCAAATTTATCTAATTATCAATGCATACAAGAACATGAAAAAAATAACACAAAGAACCACAACACCAGTTATAACGTGGTTCACCCCCAGTGTAGGGGTTACGTCCACAAAACTGTGTTTTATTCAACTTTCTATAAAATCACAGTTCTGATCTGCGCACTCAGCTACAAATCCCTTCAAGTCCTCTAAGTCGTGCACACAGTTGCAGGCCTCTGCGCACACTGCTGCAGATCTTCTTAATCTCTTACAACAAAACCCTCCACGCACACAGCTGCAGATCTTATTAATCTCTTACAACAAAACCCTCTGCGCACATAACTGCAGAGGTCATCCATGCACACAACTGGGACTTGACCTTTTCTTACAAAATAGCCTTAGCTTCGCAGTAATTCCTTATACCAAAAAGCCTAACTTCTTTTCTTTACAAAAGTGCTTATTTATACAGTGCACTATTTACAAAACCATGGTCTTAGACCATGGGCACCCCGAGCCCTAAACCCTGGACTTAAACCATGGGTTTATTACAATAAGGAGTTTTTGACTTAACCCCGACACCCCTAAGACTATTTTGAGCCGTAACTCCGCTTACAAACTTCCTCAAAAACCGTGGAGTTACCAAAACTAAAGACCCTTAAAGTACACGTCCCAACAATTCTTTGCACATTTTTTGTAGGATTTGATACAAAATGGGTAGGTAGAACATATGGGAGACTATAATGGGTCTAGAGTTGCAAGATCCCAAAGACATGACTGGTTTTATGATAAAGATATCATTTTGTCAGAAACAAATCTAAGGAATCAGTACAACAAAAACTAGATTTAGCGTCTCTTTTTGCATCCTTTTTTGCGTCTAAATCATCTTTCAGTGTATTTTTCTTCATTTTTTGGACAAAATGGTGCAATTTCACAGGTTGGTGCTATTTTAGGTGTTTTTTGCATCCCTTTTCTAAATCTAGCGCAAATTGCGACGTAATTTGCACCTGGTTATGCGCCAGGTTTTGCATCATGTTTTGTGACAGGTTTTGAGCCTAGTTCTACACCTGATTTTGCGCCTAGTTTGTACATCTACTCTTATTGCGCCCCCTTTTACATCCATGTTTGCCTCAACTTTTACGCCCTTGTTTTCACCACTTTTGCGTCCTTTTTTACATCCACTTTTGCATCCACTTCTACTTCTTTTTTTCATCCCTTCGTGCACCAAGTTTTGCATCAAATTTTACATCCTGTTTTGAGTCTAGTTTTACATCTTGTTTTGTTTCAGCCATTTTTGCATCCACTTTTGCATCCACTTTTTCGTCCACTTTTTTACCCACATTTTCATCTCTTTTTGCATCCCATTTTGCATCCATGTTTACATCTTTTTTTGCATCTACTATTGCATCCACTTTTGTTGTGTCCCAATTCACACCCATTTTTGTGCCTACTTTTACACTCACTTTTGGTTCAACTTTTGCATCTGCGTTTGCATCTTTTTTTGCATCCAATTTTACATCCGTTATTGCATCCCTTTATGCATCCATTTTTGCATCCACTTTTGCATCAGGTTTTGCATTGGGTGTTACGACTACTTTTGCATCTACTTTTGTTGCATCCACTTTCACATCCAATTTTTTATCCAATTTTACATCCATGGTTGTATCCACTTTTGCACCACTTTTTTCATCATGTTTTTCTTCGACGATTGCATCATTTTTCGCATCCATTTTTGGTGCACCCCATTATGTGCCCATTTTTGCACCTACTTTTGTTGCATCCATGTTTGCATCCTTTTTTGCATCCATATTTTTATCCACTTTTGCATCCATTTTTACACCTGGATGTTGAAGATAACAATGAGGATAATGATTATGATATTGAGGATGGCTACGATGATGATGATAATGTTGTTGATAATGAGGAGAACGATGACAATGATGATGAGGAGGATAATGACAATGATGACATTGACAATGATTATGATGGAAATGAAATGAATGATGACGATGGTGATGATGAAAATGACAATGATGATGAATACAATGAGAATGATGATGTTGATCATCTTAAAAAATAAGTTGTTATTTGTCATGCATAAATTGTATGTGTCCTCCATGACCCTTTTCCACTAATCACATATTTTGGGTAAATTTATTTCGTATGCCAAAGGTAATGATGAATAACTAATGAAAATGTCAATAATCATGATGATGATGATGTCAAGGACAACGGCGATGATGATGACATGAATGATGGTTATGTCGATGAAGATGACTATTGTGATAATCATGGTGACAATGACAAAGATGATGACGATGATCATCATCATCATCATTTCCATCATCATAATCATCAAAAACATCATCACTATCATTTTCATCTAGTTCATCATCGTCATCATTTAAAGCATATGGGATATGTTTACCATTTAAAGCATGCATAACAAGTGGGATACGGTTACAATTTTAAGCATGCATAACTTATAACTATGATTGAGCACATTTTAATCTTGGAGCTTGTAGTGAAACTAGGTTTATTTACCTCTACCAACACTTTCTTGTAAATATCATCATCATCATCATCATTTCTCATGTCATTCTCATTTTCATCACAATTGTCATTGTCATCATTACTATCATCATCATCATCACCATATAATCACATCATTGTCAACTTCATCGTCATTGCCATCATTTTCATCATCATTCATCTCATCATCGTCATCATCATCATCATTGTCATTGTCATCATCAACAACAACATTGTCATCATCATTATCATATAATCACATAATTGTGAATGTCATTATCATCAAATCAATTACATTTATTGTGTCCACTTTAGCACCCCAAATCAATTACATTTATGTTCTCCTTATGCTAGGTTGTATAGGTGCAAAACTAGGTGGTTTATATCATTATTTTCAACTTCATCAGCATTTCCATTGGCTTCATCATCATTACCTATATCATCATTCATCTCATCATCATTGTCATCATTTTCATCATTGTCATTGTCATCATCAACAACAACATTGTCATCATCATCATATAATCACATTATTGTGAATGTCATTATCATCAAATCAATTACATTTATTGTGTCCACTTTAGCACCCCAAATCAGTTAGATTTATATTCTCCTTATGCTAGGTTGTCTAGGTGCAAAACTATGTGGAGGAATGAAAATTATCGAAACTCTTTGGCATCATTTCTCATGGATTTCTTAGAATTTTGGATTTGTTAAGGATTGAAATATATTCATTCACTTATGCTATTGTTTTATATTATATTTCATAGAATCCCTAATGATGAAAATTCATATGGTTAATATTTGAGAAACCTATAGTTAAAGGGTGATGAAATGTTTTTTTTTCTTTAAAATCCATTTGAAATTTGAAATTTCTACATTACTCACTTGGAAAATTACTTATGTAGGGATTGTGGGTTTCCCTTGGGTTGTGGCTTATGTAGGCCAATGTCACATGACCTTAAGAGTCGAGACGAACTTGAAAGGCGCTCAAGTTCAAGAAAATATTGGGTAGGTTGTATGGATGTGACACTTAGTATCTAGGGATAGCCATGAACCTTACTATCGTATGACATGTATAGACCTTTCCATCTTTAGTATTTAGGATATCCAAACATTCATTTCCCAAGTTGTATAAATTTTTTACCTGTATTTAATTTTTTTCACAATTATTATCACATAAATAACCACATGTTCAAGAACATTAATAAGGATAAATTAACTAACCCTTTACTATGAGTTTTTTTTCCTTCTAATTCAAAAAAAAAAAATTCACATAACTAACCATATATTTAACAATGTTAGCAACAATAAAATAACTTACACTTACAATGGCTTATTTTCTTTTTTCCTTATATTAAAAAAAACTAATCAATATAAAACAACTCCGAATTCTTCCTTAAACACTCCACTCCAATAATATAGTAAAAATAATAATAAAAATTAGATCTCTTCAACATTAACCCTAAACAATTACATTTAACATAGCTAAAACTTATAAAGAATATTGTTTTTAATGTAAATAAAAAAAAGCAGTACTTCAATGTAAAGCATTACCACTTGATCTTTATTAATTAATCATATTACACTCTTAGGATTAAAGAAATTTTACATAGTGATGTCACACATGTTTATAAATATTACAAGTAACCATCTCTTTGTTGAACTATGAAAAAACGTAATTCAATATAAGTTAAAACTTAATATATGTTATAGATTTTAGTTTAGCTATATATAAACATGAAAAATATAAGATTTATGTAATAAGTTTAAATGTAAGTAAACAAATGACGTTAAAGTGGGCAATATATTCCTGACAAGTTCCTATAAGAGGGAACCCTTTTAATCCAATGTGGCAAGCACAACCTCCAAAAGCTTGCGATTCCAAGACAAGCCTAGAAAGTTGGTTTAAATCAAGGGTGTAAGGCCTGACCTACTTGAATATCCATAATTAAAGCAACAAAGGTGGGAACCACCTCCACATGCAATGTAAATAGTGTGTGCTTCTTAATGAAGCACATACTTTAAAATATAAACTTTGGCATTAATGCCAAACAATTCCATTTACAGATACAACTTCAAAACCATCGATACCAGTAACAACCAAAAATATGAATATTCAGAATCCATCGTCATTGCTATTCAAGGAAAACCATTAACAAAACCAACCAGAAAACTCCATGACACCAAAAATTCCAATAAAATTCCATGGAGATGGGAGAAGGCATTGCACATTTTGAATCTTCTCAACCAGAGATACTCTGTAGAAGACTCCATTACTTACTGCGGGATTTTAGAGATTTTCATCGAGGCGAGAGCATTGGAAGAAGGAAAACGCGTCCATGGTCACATGATAAAAATTGGGTTCCAAACTAATGTTTGTTTGGCTACTAAGCTTGTCAGCATGCATGCCAAGTTTGGTTGTATTGAGGATGCCAAGTTTGGTTGTATTGAGGATGCACTCCAAATGTTTGACAAAATGCATGCACACAATTTGGTTTCATGGACTTCTATGATAGCAGGATATGTGCAACATTGTTATGGCAGAAAAGCTTGGGTACTCTTTTCCTTGATGATGGAAGAGAAAAAAAGGATGAATCAGATTACCATTGTCAACATTCTATGGGCATGTGCGAGCTTGAAATAGGGTAAACAGGTGCATTCTTACTACTTTAAATCTATATTTTATATAATTTATCTATCTGTTGTGGGATTATTGCTATGTACGCAAAATGCGGAGATTTACAGAGTGCCCAACAGATGTTACATAATGCATGAACCAAATGTCGTTATCAGGGAATGTAATGGTACCCAGTTATGCAAGGCATAGGTTTTCATAACAGGCATTTAATATCTTTAGACAAATAGAACCAATGGTTTACAGAGTGCCTAACAGATGTTACAGAATGCATGAACCAAATTTCCCTATTAGGGAATGCAATGATACCTAGTTATGTGAAGCATAGGTTTGTGTAACAGGCGTTTAAAATCTTTAGACAAATGAAACCAATGGGATTGAAACCAAACCAAGCCACCTTTTTAGTGTTCTACATGCTTGCACTGGGATGACCTCATTGGCATATGGCAAGCAAATCCACGCCCACCTTTTGAGAAGAGGATTTGAATCTAAAATTGTTGTAGGAAATTCCATTGTTGATAAGTATACAAAATGTGGGAATATGGAGTATGTAAACTAGTTGTTTGATCAAATGCATGAACGAGATATAGTTTCTTGGAGCAATATGGCTATAGACTATGGTAGGTTTGAGAGAGGCAGGGAGGCGATAGAGGTATTTCAAAAAATGCAACAGGCTGGTATGAAGCAAAATCATATTACTTTTGGGGGATTTTTGTTGCTTGCAGCCACGCAAGCCTAGTTGATGAAGGTTTGCATTAATTTGATTTTATGAGACACCATCATTACATTACCCCATAGGTCGAGCATTATTCCTGCATGATGTATCTACTTGGTCATGTTGGGCACCTTGATAAGGCACTTGATGTGATAAGAAAGATGCCATATTTTGAACCATATGTTGCTTTGCTTGGTGCTTGTAGATTGTATTCAAACATTGAAATAGTAAAAATTGCAGTTGAACTGGTTTTTAAGCTCGACCCTCAATGTGTCAAACATTTGTGTTAACTAAATCCTTCAACTGCACAAGTTATATTTGTGTGTACATGCATATGAAAACTTCTACAATATACATATATAACGTTTTTAAATTCTCAACGAATAACTTCATATCACTTCTAACCATTATCAACCAATAGATGAAACTAACCACAATAACTATTATCCAACTAGTTCTTGCTATTTTTGGCCACCAAGTCATATTAACTTATAACAATTTTAAGTACATTGCACAAGGTAATGAGTATAGAGACAAGAATCAACACATTAATTTAGATTATGAGTTCTAAACATAGTAATTGAATGATTATTGCAGCCAAATAATAACGAAGCATTTTAAAATGGGACATAAAAACCATGATTATTTAAATATGAATTACATATCCGACTATAAGCTTAGAAGTATTCATTCACATTATAATATGCATCTAGGTCTTCCAATGTTTCCTTGTCAATGTTCATATGTTCTTGCAAGTACCTAATATTATTCTTGCTACACCATCTTGCTAAAGTGGTATTGTAATCAACCTCATATTCACTTTCATCATATTCTGTATCAATAAAATTTGTTTCCACATCGGTTACATGAATGCCACCAGATCAATTTTCATCATTGCTTTTGCTATCATCCATATTATCTTCCTCCATAATATCATCTTCATCCATGATATCATCTTCTGAAGATGCACCTATGACCCTGCTTCTCCATATTGCTAAAGGAATATTGCCATCATTGTCATCTTCACATTCTTCTACTAGATCTTCTTCAACTTGAACATCATCATGGATGCCAATTTGTTCTCCCTCAACTATATTTCGTTGGTCATCATTGGTTTTCTCAATATTGATTGAATCATCTTCGAAAACATGTCTTAATCTTGGATCATAATGAATGACAAATATCCATTTTGGATGATGATGATGAATACAATGAGGATGATTATGTTGATCGTCTTAAAAAATAAAGTTGTTATTTCTTATGCATAGCTTGTATGTGTCCTCCATGACCCTTTTCCACTAATCACATCTTTTGGGCACATTATATTTCTTAGCAGTCCTACACCTTGGCGCATCTTGGTAAGTTCTATAACAGTTTTGTAGGTCCTCAACTTGTGATGTATTTTTTATCACTTCTAGGGCCTTCAAAAAGTTCATGATATTTTCTAGAAAGCCAATGCCAAACACAAATGATAACATCAGGTTTCCTGAAATCCTAAAAACCATTAAGTCTGTTGAATTCTGAATGGGATCTAAATTCTAATTTTTGTATATGAAGTCTGTGAATTTTTAATAGGAGCAAAAATTCTACTTTTTGCATATGAAGTCTGTGAGGTTTGAACCACTCTCAAACAATTAAGGAAAGGAGATTATTACTTTAATAATTTAACATTGCCATTTAATATTACTGACATCAATGTCACTTGTACAAAATTGGTAAAATAAATAAATAAATCTGTGTCTAGCCTCTATGCATCTCCTATGGGCATCTTTGGATTAACTTGGTTGAGTCGATGTGGAGTCGGCTGGTTTGACCATTTTGGTACCGAACCAGCTCATTCTCTGGGATGAGTTTTGTCTCGGTTCAAGGCTGATGATGTTTAAACCGGTTAACTCAATTGGTTTCAGTCCTGAGTTGACCGGTTTTTAAAACTATGGACGTTGCAAGTAACCTTGACTAAGTGAATTGACTGCACATGATTTATGTCAAATAGTCCAAGGATTTTTGCAGAACCAAAACGTATGGTTAAGAGATTTAATCTTTCCACATAAAGCACATATGGTGAGAATATAGTACCAAAGTGTTGGTCATGAGAAACTCAGAGAAAGTATTTGTAGAGATAAACCTTCTAGCAACCAGCAACAAATTTCGTTCTAGTTTATCATCATCATCATTGTCATATAGGTCATCATCATCGTCATCATTTAAAGTGAATTGCATATGGTTACCATTTAGGTGCCAAACTAGGTGCACTTAGCACTTAGAGTAGCATCCCAAATCAAATACAATTAAATTATCCATATGCTATGTTGTATAGGTGCAAAAGGAGGCACATCATATCAGGATGATGATAAAGTGGACATAAATTGTGTCCACTTTAGCATCCCAAGACAATTACATTTATATTCTCCTTACGCTAGGTTGTCTAGGTGCAGGACTAGGTGCATTATATCGGGATGGCACTAAAGTGGATGAAAATTGTGTCCACTTTAGCATCCCAAGACAATTACATTTATATTCTCCTTACGCTAGGTTGTCTAGGTGCAGGACTAGGTGCATTATATCGGGATGGCACTAAAGTGGATGAAAATTGTGTCCACTTTAACATCCCAAATCACTTACATTTAAATTTTCCTTGTGATAAGTTGTCTAGGTGAAAAACTAGGTGCATCATATCAGGATGACGCTAAAGTGTACTCAAATTGCATCCATTTGAGCATCCCAAATCAATTACATTTGAATTATTCTTATGGCATTTCGTCTAGGTTCATTTTGCATCCACTTTAGTGCTAATTGTTGGGTAAATTTCAAAATATTAACCCAAAAAAGCAATCTCGATCAACGGGGTTAAAAGTAACTATGGTATTTATAACTTTCCTATCCAAAGCCTATTGAAATGAGAGGCCATATGTTTATTTTTTACCTTGACACTCTTATCGTGTTTCAAATAGAGAAGTTCAACAATGACTAAACATAATAGCTTTGACAATGAAAGAACACATGTAATCATTAAACCAAATTGTTTTGAAGAAGACAATATATAAAAGTGGATTCTAAAGTAGACAAAAGATGAGTGAAACCATTTAAGAAACCAAAGTGGTACGTGAAGAGAGATTAATATTATGGTGTATAATTATAATTCATTATAAGAGTGAAGAATAAATATGGATACAATAAGAAGTTGCACAACAAGATCATGTAAAACTTTTTTCAACGAAAAAAACAACAATATTCTATTCAAGATCATGTAAAACTTATGAGAACTACATTACCATAAAAAGGAAATTGCGATGAATGTTACATTGATGGTTAGTATGAGATGCACAAATAAACCATAAATTTTTGAAGAATCCATAAACAAATAAAAATTGCATATGCAAATAAAGGTTGATTCAATAAATTTATTTCAAGACGAGAAGATGTTTTGATGAAGGTAGATGAATAAGATTGCAATTTTTAATATGGCATAATGAACAACTACAAACAAAAATCGTATGAAAAACCAAAACTCTATTTCAAAAGTACCTTCTCCTGCTTTTCTTCCTCACTTCTCGCGTTCTGCAACTAAAGGAAAACTCCATGCATATTCAAGGTAACCTTTGATTCAAGCAACCTTAGTCACAAGAAACCTTTTGATTCACAGTAAATGGTGATGAGAAGGAAATATCTCGCTTTTATCCAGGACGAGAACTCAGAAGAACAGAGGTAAGGAAATCGAATTACTGCCCAATAGAGTAATAACCATGAAATCTCATTTTATTTTTCAATGAAATTGAATGCTAGTATGTGATAACATGTGGGGATTATTGCATTGTAGGAGAAAGGGTTGTCACGAAATTTGGAGGCCTCAAGGTGTAGCGGGCAAAGGCTGAAGGGCTTCAGTGGAAATTTCTCTTCTTCTTCTGCATGTGTTTTGGAGTTTCGTATTTTTAAGGTGTTGTATGGCAGTATGCATTTTTACAAAAATCTATGTTGTTCTTGTGTGAAAACTAATTTTGATTATGGGTTCAAGCATGCACCCAGATTAGCAGCTAAACAAAAGAAACATTTACTATTCTGAGCTCCTGTCAAAACTTGAATCTATACCTATAAGACAAACACATGGCTATCAGCATCACTAGCATTTTAAAACATCATGGTTTCCTTATAAGTATCCCCTTATGAGTATTCCCTCTGATTCTATAGCTTGTTCGATTCCAAACTCCCAACATGTTAAAAGCCAACTCTAGAGCCTTGAATCGCCCTTTCAATTAAAGATTGAGAACACCAATAATCAGTAATGGTAACATAGTCTCAAAACCACCAAAACTTAAAGAACAACCCATGCCCCGCAGCATTCGAGTAAGCAGCTTTGTCAATTAGAGAACCATAACCCATTGTTTCGTCATCCCCAAAAAAACTCCAACTTATCATTCCCTGGGTAGGCGGACCGGTGATAGATCAAGTGCTACTCCATAAGCAAACCCGACATAAATGGGGCTTAGCCGTTTTAGATATAGTAGAGAATTTTATCTTATTGACCGAGGACTAGTTTAGACTTTGGAGCTACAGAACCAAGAATTGTTTGGTGCATGACATATCCCAAAATTCTAGATAACGGATTTTTTTTATTGTGCTAGTATTTTTGCTTGTGTTTTCACTCACTCAACTTGTTCTAACTGCCCATGTTACTAGAAATATGACCAGAAAAACTGATTCTTGTTCCGTTCCTGTTTTCATTTTCATTCCCCTTTATGATCCCCAAAAACTCTCTAGCCCCATTTCTTATTCCGCCCTCGTTTCTGTTTCTGTTTCCTTTCTGGTAACAAAGCTGGATCAAATTCCCCATTGGGAACTTTCTTGGGATTCTGAGTGCCTTTCAATGAGCACCCAAATCAGGCTCTGTTTTTGGAGTAATTGTGACCACTGTCTCCCTTAACGTCTACCCTCTCATGGATGTTAGTCTGGTGTGGATGTGACCAATTCACACCTTCACCCTTAACCCTATCCTCATGCATGCACAACGACGGAATCTGGACAAGCCCTCACAATTGAGATTCAGTCAGTCTCATTCACTGATGTGATATTCAAACACTCTAAAGTGTCTGTAGAAAGCAGGGATGCCCTACAAAAACTAGAAGGCTGTAAGTGAAACCCTCTAGCCCCATTTCTGGGATTTGATTATTGGCACTTGATTGCATTTGTCCAAATAAACTGCTATAGCATCATAAAATTTCATAAATATGATATCTATTACAGCATCATGTTTCATGATCTCTTATATTTATTTTATAGAAATAAGGATTTACATTACTCAGAAACAAGGGTGCATACACACCCATTATCAAGCAGTACATAAACGATAATCATGTACTCCACATTCTGAATTTCTTTTGAATTCAAATGCTTTCAAAGCGGATTCTAAGTATTATATAAAGAAACTGACAAAAACGTGATGGGTGGATTGTAGTCATCCGTTGCTTCGGTTATCTTAACAGTAAAATTCAATAAGTTCAATGTCCCAGGGCTTGGACAATCCGGTGGAGTTGATTTTCCATTCAAGCCATCGATTTAATATCATTTCTGTTTTTTATCATTGTTGCCTCAAGCCTAGAGAGGCGATGAAAGATAGAGCTGATAAAGTCTATGGGGTCCTCCAGGGAGTTCTGAACTGATGGAAGTTCTTCCACTATATGATCTGAGTTGATCTTTGTGAGCAAATCAAAATCAATATAAGCTACAAATTCATGTGAGATTTCTGAAAGAATCTCATATTATATAGAGAAACACTCGTGAAAGTTTGAGCTATATATTAACTCTGGGAGAGACATTTGTATTGAATTTCATTGAATATTGCACAATCTCTCTTAAATCTAGAAGCTAATATTAAAAACCTTGAGAATTCTAAAAGACTCTCATATTATATAGAGAAACACTCGTGAAAGTTTGAGGTATATATTAACTCTGGGAGAGACATTTGTATTGAATGTCATTAAATATTGCACAATCTCTCTTAAATCTGGAACCCAATATTAAAAGCCTTGGAAGTTTCTTTGCATATTAAATTGCTTATACACCCACTTCATAATGTTCCATAGCTCCCAAGTGGTGGAAACAAAATGAGAAGTCAGTCTACCTGAGTGAGGTTGCTCCACGACTTTCACAGCTGGCTTCTTCTGATGCCCCAATCCTTGGTCTTGAGAAACAGATATCAATGTCTGAATCTAATTCCTGGGATTGATCTTCTGGGCCTAGTTACAATTTCTTCGTTTACTGAACAGGTAACTATTCTTGCAATAAAGACACAACCAAAGAAGCTAGTTCTAATCTAGTTCTATTGGGTTCGGATGGTCAAAGGTATACTTATCTTCTCAAGGGCTGAGAATATTTGTGACACGCAAGAAATATGTAGCTTTTCAGCTTTTGCAAGATGTGAATGGAATGCTACATGCACAAGTACATAGGGTTGTTCGCTAGGAGTTCGCTATTATTCTATAACTCCTATAAGTGGGCAAGTAGGCTTGATCCAATGGGTGGACAATCTTATAAGCATGTATAGTGTATTAATGTATTCAAAGCTTGGCAGCAGCATGCACAGTATGCTCAGTTTACAGTAGCGTGCATAGTATGCTCAATTTACATCTACTACTGGTGGTACTGCAGCTGTAAACACTCCCATCCCACCTGTTCCACATCCCAGTGATATGTTCTATGGGAAGATTATTCCAGCACTAAAAGAAAAAGGTTTGCATAAAGTCATTTCAGGACGGGATTGGCCACAAGAAGTAAAAAGAAATGTTCTCTTGGACCTTATGAAAGAGACTCCTAGTCAACTACTTTATCGAGAAATTTGGTGTGCAAGTGAAGCATTCCAAACATTTAGCTCAAAATTACAGAGGTAAGGTCACGATTTATTTAGTTTTTATTGATTTTTATTGGATTGCACTCTACTTGTTTCATGGTTTTGCAACATCTTCATGTTTTTGCAACGTCTTATTTGATGAATCATATAGTTATATTTAAATGGACAGGTCATTAAACTTATTGCATGCCAGATTTCTTAGAAAATATTGGGTACACTTGTAAAGATTAATTTGATTCGCTGATATAAAATATAGAGCAAGATTCCAAAATTAGTCTTATAGATAAATTATCGATAAGACTCGTATGTTTTTCCTTTGAGAATTTAGAACTAATATGAATTTCCAAAATATCTTTGAAGATAAGTTTGCTGGAAAAGTGGAACTGTACAATTTGTTTGACCAAAAATATCTGCTTAAAATGTGCTCTGCGACCTGTTTGTTGAAATCTTCCAACTATCTTTCTCCTTGTCATGTTGCCTTTTATTTTGGCTCTACAAAAGAGAGAAGAGGAAATGCAATAGGTATTCGAGACTCATCTAGGTCGCCCTCTATAAGTTCCTGAAACACAATAGATCTAGAACATTGATTCAAGCAATTTGTCGTTCCATGACAAAAGTTTATGTTTCCTATTCGTAGTTCCTGAGTTTAAGAAGATGATAGACATGGGATCAATCGTAAGAATGGGCGAGGTATCCCTCATCAATCTTTGAGCACTTGCTTTGTGTTTCCGGAGCCTTGATCAATATGCATATTTGGATAAGATAATTTGACAAAAAGAAGCTCGATCCCTTTTAACCCATGAAAAAAATTCCTACAAGCATTGAGTCAACAAGATGATAAAACAAGGATTTGTGTTTGATCATCAAAGCACCAATATCAATCTCTCCAAGAAGAGAAGCATGATAAATGCCCTTTCCTGATTTTCACTTGCATTCCTTGACAAACCACCTGCAATAAATTCAAATGGTCAATCTTTTCACAGGAATAAAGATAATGATTGGATGTCACAACAGGAGCTTCCTTTTACTGAGTGAATATGGATATATAACAAAGAAACCCGTCAGAAGTCTCCAATATCAAAAGCTGAGCATTCTGAATCAGTATATGGGAAATGTATGAGCTCATTTGATAGTTGAACACTCTCAGTGTGCATGCAATGGGAATTATCAATTATAATATAATTGATATTATAATTGTTTATATGAACAATTCCTTTTATGCATAATTAACGCATAGTGCAATATATCACCCGTGGGTTATGTGGGCAAAAAATATTTTACATGCAGTGCAGCATTTAATGCAACGACTGTCGCACTATGGGTCGTTGGATCTCAACCTGTTTGAGATCCAAAGGCCCATAGTGCGACGACCATCACATTAAATTCTGCACTGCATGTAGAGTATTGCTCTCTGGTTCTATGGACATCCTTTCCTTCGACACTCTTGACACTATGTTAATGCTTGGTGGCATACTTGTTGATGGAACTCAGTGATGACTTGGAATGTGGATTTGGAATTAAGACTTGATTGAGTGCAAGACCCAACATTTTTCCAAAATAAATATGAAAAGTTATCATTTAAATATTCTAGTAACTTAGTGAGATTATTTAGTAACTTGTTGATTTTTCTATCAGAAGTTGAAAACTTACTGTGAGACTTGGCGAGAGGTCAAAAATTTAACATGGTGATTTTAGTGCTAACAATGACTGTGGACAAACAAATATAATAATGATTAGATGTTTAAAAAAAATTGCTTGTAGATGCCTTGCAACTAAAATTTTTTGGCACATCATTGTCTTCAATCCTCAAATTAATCCTCGTGCAAACTGAGGGTTAACATGGTGAACACCTCATATGAATATTCGAGAGTATAGTTCATGGGTTCAAAGTTTGGTTGAGACTATCTTGCATAGGCTCAACAAATGTTATGTATTTCCCTTTGTGTTGGAGATTGACATTTCTTTCAAATACATTTTCAAGACATACTTTATGTCTTCTAGCTATGGGAACATAGTCTTTGTTCACTTCACTAGGCCAAAGTTGAGAGAGTTTAATTGCTTATGCTACAATGCATGATCGGTTGTAAAAGGATAGTTCCACAGGACATCATTTATGTAAATTTTGGTGCTCATCCTTTTATCTCAATATCACTTCAATTTTTCCATGGATATGGTCTCTTGGTGACTCATTGTTGAGAAGAGATTCCATGGATACCCTTTATTGGCACTCATTGTTGAGAAGAGATTCCATGGATACCCTTTATTGTCACTTTTTAGAGGAGATTGCTTTTGCTTCTCCAAGCCTCTCCCCTCGATCGTGATAGCGTTAGTTAGTTCTCTATGACATCATGTATGTTTTTTATTAGAACAATAAAATTTTCAATGTTGTCAACCATTAGATGCTCGGAAATTATTGACAGCCTTGATACTGTACATATTCTCTATTTCTTGAATGCTCAAAGCTGTTAATGTAGGCTTTATCTTTTTTACTTTGATCCAATACTCTGCTCCTTCAATTTTTATGACGGCTTGAAGTTGTCAAAATGTCATATGTTTGTGGCATGTGCTAATAATAGGATTTATTCCTTTACCACATTCCAAATTTAGACAGTATAATTGTGTTTTTATAGTCTTTAATTTCTCGATAACAAGCACTGGAAGTTCTAAGACCTGCACTTTTGTATTGTGCATATAAGATGGTTTTTGCTAAGTATGATATTCTTGGTTGGTATTCAACTGGGAGCGATGTTAAAGAGACAAACATGCAAATTTACAAATCTGTAAGTTGTGCTAATATAGTAGTTGTCTTCAATTGTATTGTTAGTAATGCAACATCTTTTAATTTAATTGTCAGTCAAATTGGATGGACAACTCTTGAAACCTACAACACTCTCAAGCTTGATAGAAGTGCATATAGATATATTTTGTCAGTCTTGTGATTCCCATTTGCTCTCTGATTAAAAACAGACTTACTTTTAATTTCAGTTTTCTCCTTCTCAGGCACTAGAGTAAATACTTTTTGTAATTTTTAAATTCATTGTATAGGTAAAAAACACATAGAATTGCAATAAGACATTGTGCATGAATGGTTCCATAACAATTCGTGTAATACTTGTACATAGGAAGGGAAGTATTTAAGCATACTTTTTAGCAAATTAAAAGTGCAAAGTTGGAGAGCATATGGACATGATTCCATATGCCCAAAACGCATATCATAATAATTTCAAGTTTGTGTAAGGTCCTCTAAGTCCTTTAGTTATGTCAAATTAGTGTAAACAATTTAAACGTGTGAGGATTGAATATGAGGTAAAGAACCAACTTTTGTGACTGCACTCAATTTTCCAGCCAAGCATCATCATGGCCATATTTTCTAGGTTGGATGAATACTAATGAAAAACTCACACAAGTTGATGAAGATTTGCTGCCCAAATCAACACCCTCCAATTTTGATAAAATTGGATCATCTAAGCATTAAAAAGTGACAGAAAGCTTAACATGTATAATCAATTATTTTGTCTTGAGTGAAGGGTACCTTTTTACTAAGGTCATGATAGATGAGTTTAAAAGTCAAAACCATCAACAATGGGGTATATAGAGGGCTTGGCTCTCTTGATTAAATGCCAATCCCATACTTCCATACATGATAGAATCTCATCTTGAAATGCTCCAATCCTACCAATCTTTAAATGTCGAAAACATGAAATTTGCCAGTTTTGCTGAATTCTGAATGGGATATGTATTTCTACTTTCTTCATATTAAGTTC
Source organism: Pseudotsuga menziesii (assembly GCA_001517045.1). NCBI lineage: Eukaryota > Viridiplantae > Streptophyta > Pinopsida > Pinales > Pinaceae > Pseudotsuga > Pseudotsuga menziesii. The sequence continues at coordinate 29,792 of LPNX010014403.1, forward strand.
AAAGAGGTCGGAAACACTCAAACATCCTCAAATTATTAATGGTAATGTTAAAAATTCAAGTCAAATGATAAAAAAATAAGGATAAAGGAGAATGCCAACAGATTCTTTAGGAATTTAATACTTATAGTTATAGCTTCCAACAACAATTAAAGTGGTGGTGGTGGTGGGGTCAGAAAAGAAAATGAGAGTAATAGAAAGAATTATTTTTTTTCCATACTAAGAGCAACAAGGTGCAGTCTAAAGCCTAATATGGATGAGATGTTTCATGCTTGTAGTTTATAAATGAAAATGAAACAAAGGTTGAGGTCTACACAACCATAAATTATAGGAGATGTTGAAATGGAAGGTAGCAATGAGTTTGAGTTTCATAAGTAGGATAGTGCATCCTTCCAAAAATTTACACCATTATTAAAATGATATATATGCAAAGTAACTAATGATAAAGATAGAGTCGTGTGGAAAATGGGGTCACAGGCTAGTGAAAACTAAATATAGTATAACACTGTGAGTAGAACTTTTACAGACAGAGTTAATAGTGGTAAATGTTGATAATATGGCATCCTAAGTGCACTCTTCTTGTTTCATATGGTTTATATTACATAATAATTTGACAATAATTAATAACTTGATGAAGTAATGGAATGTCCCTTCAGAATACCTTGATGGAACAATCGTTAGTAAGAGGGGAAACCCATCAACTTCATCTACCTCCTTGTGGCCTTATCAATTGTGGAAACTGGTATGATGTTTTTCCCTGTTGACATCTTACTAATTTTTAGATTATAAATAATGCACATAATATAAATCCTCTTTGTTGGTGTTCATTGTTAACATATTCATTAGATCAGATATGATGCACATAGTAGACATCTTATTTTAGTTCTTATCTTACCATCCCATTGCTGAAAAAAATCACATCATTAGTGAATAGCAACATTTATGTAGCAACACACACATCCTCAATTGGATTCTACAACTATTTCTTAAACACATCCCTTATTCTTTGTCCTTCTCAAGTTTAGGTTATTAGGTATGCATCAATACATCTTGTTCTTTAAGACCCTTTTATGGACCAGTTTAATAGATTGTGTAATTGTTGAGGATATTTTGTTGCCTGGTAACGATAGATTTTTGTGCTAATTAGTGTGTTTGGAAAAATAAATTGTATTTTAAGCATGACTATCTTTGCATCTTATTGTATTTTATTATAATTACAAATGATGAAATCTATGAGTTAATATTGCTCCTCTTCCCGATTCTTAGAGGGTGCTAGCTCAATGGAAGAGTACCTGCTTTATAAGCAGGAGGTCGGTGGTTCGATTCCTCCATGCCCTAATGATATTGCAATGTATTTCTAAAGGTAAAAAATGTAGCAGTGCAAGATGGATGCAATATTAGATGCAACACTAAGTGCAAAACATGATGTAAAAGTGGACATTACACTAAGCACAAAAGTGGATGCAAAAGAGGATGTCAGACGCAAATGTGGACACAAAAATGGATGTCACACTAAATGCAAAATTGGATGCAAAAAGATACTCAACACTAGACACAATTAATGACTCAAAACTAGATGCAATACTAGGCCCAAAACTAGATGCAACAGTAGATACAAAAGTGGACTCCTAACTAGACGTAAAATTGGACATTAAAATGAGCACAAAATATGGTGTATCGATGGACATAAAACTAGGTGTAACACCAGGTGCAAAACTGGAAGCAACACTTGGGGCAAACAAAAACTTAAGACAAGACACAATATTGGATGCAAGATGAGACAAAACACTGGATGTAAAACTAGACGTAATATTGAATGTAAGATGGGATGCAACATTTGACACAAAATTGGATGCAATATTAGATACAAACATGGGTGCAAAACTAGGCACAGCATTGGGCTCAAACATAGATGCAAAAAAATACATAAACTAGGATGCAACACTAGGTGCAAACCTAGATGCAAAATACGATGTAAAACGAGATGAAACATTAGGCACAAACATGGATACAAAAAAAGATGTAAAACAAGATACAAAATTAGATGAAAAAGGGTATGCAAAATTATAAGTAAAATTCGATGCAAACCTAGATGTAGAATTGGAAACATAATTTGATGCAAAACATGGTGTAAAATTGGGTGCAAGACTCGATGAAAAGCTAGGAGCAAAATAAGATGCAACATTGGATGCAAAACTGAGCGTCAAACCGGGTGCAAACAAGGATGTAATAAAGGACGTAAAAACAAATGTAATAGAAGAAGCAAAATTGGGTGCAAATAAGGGCATAACAAAAGATGCAAAAAATTGGGCGCAAAAATGGATGTTAAAAAGGACGAAAAAAAGATGCAATAGACATTGTTTTACGAAATTGTACAATAGCGCTTGGTTTAGTGCCAGACTGTTCACCATAATTGAAAAAAAAATTACACTAAAATCCGGCGCTACATCAAGTTTTTGTTGTAGTGAATGGAACCATTCATCGGGTTGCCAAAATCCCGTCAGAAAGAGTTCCCCACTTTATTAAAGGCGAGGAAATGAATCCTGATGCCCCTTGTGATTTATACTGTAAGAAAAACAAAGGCACAAGAAAGAGGGATAGTGCAACATTGCGTTATGAAGTGTAAGTATTTGAAAATTTCATTTTTTTGGATGTGTGTAATCATATAACACTTTTCTTTTGTCATATGCACATAGTACACTTATCGCTTGTCATATGCACTAACTATTGAAAAACATTTATGCATATTAAACTGTTCATATGGCCCTAATGATAAGAGGGGAAAGAACCCAACTAAATTAAGGGTCAATTCATTTGTGAAAAGAAGGGGTTTCCAATGCCATTTTATTGTTACGGTTATGGTAAGTAATCCTGATGTTGCAATATTAAATTATAACAATTATGAGCATAAAGACACGCAAGGATTTCCTTGTCATGGGAGGCATGACACTTCAGGTGAGCCTAGATCCATGCATAAGACAAGGTTGTCAAGGGACATCATTTCCTATGTAGAAAGTTGTTTCTATTTTGATGTGCCAGTTGATTCGGTGTGCAAAATACAAATAAACAAACACGTGGACATTGATGCAACAAATCAGGATAGGGATTTCTTCTTGTGTGGGAAATATGTAGAAAACATCTACAATCATTTGATGAAGGGAAAATATCAGCTTCACCAAAAAGATGAGCTAAGCGTGAACCTTTGGTACCAAAAACATAAAGATGATATTTTTTTCTATCAAAAGCCTAACGGTGGATATGTCCCATTTATAATTGGGATTCAAATAAAGTGGATGTTAGAGACAATGGTTATGCTATCTCATAACAGCTTAATATCAATGGATTCAACCTTTAGTACAAATAAATATGGAGTGAGTGTGATGTCAATGATTGATTTAGCTTGATTGTTTGAGTTGTAGCCATTTGACTTGTAGCATAAATCTAACTGCAATATATTCTTTCATTATGGCAGTATCAACTGTACACACTTGTTGCATTTGATGCGCAACAAAGTGGGGTACTGGTGGCATGGGTTGTTTCATCTCAGAATACAACACAAGACATTGCACTGTGACTGGATCAGCTCATGCAGAGGTGTTCAACCAAGCACACCTAGATTGGAAAGTCAATGCGCTCATGGTTGATGATGATTTGGCTAAACTAGAAGCATTGAGGTAATTTCAATCTTGTTATTTTGTAATGTACCTTGTATTTTTTATGTGGATGTCATATTTAATCATATTATATATGTCGGGAAGATCACACATTCCAAAGTTATCTTATGTGTTTGGCACGTAGGAAGGGCATGGATAAAAACGTGAATCAGTTGGTCCCCAATCCAAATAGAGTGAAAGCAATGTTTAAATAATTGGGCGATATCATGAAGTGTTGTTCCAATGATCATGTTACTAATGCAATTGAAGGATTTTTCAACAAGTATGCAGATGAGGAAAAATTCTTGGACTATTTCCACAGAAATTGGGTCTCCGGTGATAAAATTTGTAAGTGTACATACTCTTGTTTGTATTTTTTTTTTTTGTATCTCATAAAGATGGGATATATGCACTAACTTAGTTTTATACTTGTAGGGATGTGGGTAAAATGTTGCTAATATTTTCCGCATGAAAATAAAGAGACAGATAATGCTGTCGAGACACACCACTGCTACCTAAAGACAAATTTTCTTTCCGATAGAAGGAAGAAATGCTCCCATAGAATGGATTGGTTGATATATGTACTTTTAATAAATGTTGATCCATTTTATCGATTCAAAGAGATTTTGAAAAAGGAAGGATATTTGAACAATTATAAGAAAGAGAAGCTACTTGAGTCATCATTAGAAAGAGCTAAAATGATCCCAGATAGTGATTGTTGCCCACATGAGAGCATATAGCATGCTTATTGGGTGAGGAGTCAAACCGCTCTTGATAGTTGGTACCTTGTCACTTGTTATCGTAAAAATGTTATGGTGTGTGATTTCCCATGGGCTATTCGTGGAAACATTTTCAAGCACACTATAAAGGTTGGTTGGTTGTATTTATCCACAAGGGATTCATATATGTTATTGGATAATGATGCGGTTCCTTCTTCATTGAGTGCTTCTCCCGAGATAAGTAGAAATGAACCAATCCATGTTGTAGATGCTGAAAATATTTTTATGGCTACTGACAATGTTGATCATGATGTTGATGCACTCCAGTTATCTGGAGAGGAGTTGTTTGGATATTTTTAGTTGATTCAAAAAAATCCTCCTGTCACATTGAGTAAAAATGAACAAATGATTGGTGTTGTTAAAAAAATGTTAGATGAATCCAACAATCTTCAGATATTGGACTATGACTTCACCCTTGGATTGGGTGCATATGAGTCATCTTTGAAGAGGAAAAAGAGTTTTCTTAGCCCTAAAAAGAAAACAAAATACTGGCTTGGATATTGATCTGAATGTTCATCCATCAGAATATGAACCATATCAGTTTCAGTACCTTAATAAGAGGGGGTGTCCTCAATTCAACAATGCATCCTCCATTGCCATAGGTGAGTTTCATAGAATAAAATGATGCATGTGCTGAGAATAGTATATTAATGACCTCGATTTTTTAACTTGTGGTGTTTCAATGTTTTCAAAGGTACAACAGTCCACTCCTATGGATCATTCAATCCAAGGAATTGGACTGATGCAAAATGATTATTGTCTGCCTATATTTTCGTGTACCCTTGTTAATACTCCTAGACATAATCTCTATTTATGTTTCCCTAGTTTCCCTATCAATTTATTTTTATTACTTAATTGGATCTTGATCATGTGATGTTGTTGTGTTCACTATCTATATGGCAACTAATTGCAGGAAAGAGGGGGAAGCATCGTCTTCTACTATTTATGGGAGGGGAACACCATAACAATGGTCCAAGAGATGAAAAAGGTAACAACTCAAAACATCGACCCCGTGGGTGTTTTTTTTCATTTCAGATTTATTTAATATTTTGTTTTAGCTTTCATTTCAGTTACTTCTCAAGATGAATATAATTGATTTTCATGCTAAATATCAAGTTCTGTATGTTGCAGACACGTGCTAGGATGCTTGTTTAAGTTGCTCTCCAAAAGGAAAATAGTTTTATCAACAAATCCCCAAGTCATGGACCTACAATACCTATAAGAGTTGATGGGTTTACTGCATAATCAAACTATCATTTAGTGCTACCAAATTCAAAGCATAATGGCTTATTTCTTGTGGGAGGAGGAGAACAATTACACCATGTATTTTTGAATCAAACACAATTACGTTATGTATTTTTGGCTTATTTCTCATGGGAGGGGGATAAAATTTACGTTATGTATTTTCTCCCCTTCATTCAAGATAATGTGGCATTTTCTTGCAATTCTGAAAATTTGGCTGGCCTACAGTGTTAACTATTTTTTTTCTCTGGAATCTATTGTAGGAAGGTGCAACTCATATTTCCTTCTTGGTCTTGTAATTTATTTTCTCTGTAATTCCTGGTGCAACTATATATGTATTGTCTTTTTATTTTCTTTAAGTTTTCTATAGCTTGATCTTCTTCGCTTTTATTCTGTTCTTATGGGATATGTTCCTTTTTTAATTATAACATCTCTTTATCACCATCTTCAAAAGTTTTATATTTTTTATTCATGTTTTTCACTTGTAACACTTTATGACATGATCCTTTAATGTTTATTTTGGACATATGCACATAATTGCATCATTTGTTTTACAAAAACTCCATTACCATTTCTCATTGTTATTCCAATGGACGGATCAACTAAATCTACAATTCATTTAATATGTATAATGTATGTTATTTTAAAGTGCGAAAATCTGGGAAACATGTTCATAAAATTACTATATGAGGAATTTTGTCTGTGGCAAAATTTGGGCATATCTACTTTGGTTCCAACTTAAACAACATATATATCTTTTTGAAAAATGTCGATCATGGTTGAAATCTGAATGACCAGATTTGATGTTGTTTTTTGACATACAACTTCTTCCTGTTTTTGAGTTCATTGTGCTTTTAAGGTTATTTTAGGGTAGGGTTAGTGATGTAGGTTAGAAAGAGAAGCTTAAAAATTTGGAAGTGTTTATGGGGTAAGTGTCCAAGGGATGCCATCTTTGAGGAGAAGAGATGCCTAGTTATACCATTTTTGTAATGGATATCCCCCTTTTGCAGGGGATTTCTTCAAGCTATCCGTGTATCTCTATCCCCCCTAATGCAAGGGCAGTGCCCCCAGGAAACTTTATGCCGAAGAGAATAAAAATAGAGACATGAAGGAGGAGCCACTATGCAATTAAAACATCTAGGACTTAGCAGTTAAAACAAACAGACTTAGTAGTTAAAACCCATCAGCAGTTCAACAGTTTAGTCCTAAATCTGTTTTTTCTTTATTTATCTTTGATTGTACGAGTTAGAGGGAAAATTTCCCTAAGTTAGTAAGGGTACTCATGCAAGTGGATACCCATCTTAGTTAAGGGCATCAATTTCTAGGAGGGTGCAGTTTATTTTTGGCTCAGTCCTCCATGCAAGTTAGTTGCACTTGGGTTAGAGTTCACTCTGCCAGTTAAGGTGCTATTGTGCATGCATCTAGAATCTAGATTCATTGTGCCTATCTTCCTAGTATATAAAGGAGAAGAAGGGCGCAATTATTTGTGGTTCAAGTGTTAAGATTTTATAGAAAATCAGTGATGTTGTTTTGAGTGTTCATATTAGTTTGTTTTTTGTTTTATTTATCTGCGGTTCATGTTTGTGGGTTAAAGTACTCTATAGCATAATTTTTTATTGATGTTTCAAAGTTTTAGCAATCTATAATTTTAGGTTAGACGCTAGAGTGAAAAATCCACTCACCAGGGTCTAATTTGTTACAAACCTTCCTCTCCCATTGGCCCTCTCTCCCTATCCATCCAATAATCAACCCCATGCTAGTTAGCATTATTTCATCTTACTTGATTATCGGATTCTCTCTACTGTCTTGATAAGTCCAACATTTGTATCCTTTCCTTCTTATGTTTTGGGAACACCCTATATCATCTTTTTTTCCAATAACTTCTTGCACACTCCTCTCTAGCTGGCAAACAAGATTGTAAGCAATTGTCGCAAGAAATATTTCTTGTGGAAACCAAACCACCATTAATGATATTGAAAACCTATACCACTAACAAAAACCCCTACATTCATTACTTGGGAACAAATGGTCAGACTTCTTCCTCACTGATCCAATTAAGAAAGTGCTCCAACTTTCCCACCATGAGATTGAAGCAAGCAGACAAAGATATCTGAATGGAGAGTTCACATGAGGAATGTTTTACAAAAAGGTAGGGTTCCTCAATATTCTACAATGGATTCAATGGTGCTTTAAGAATATTGTATTCTTAAAATATATTTAATGTCTCAACCAATGCAGTGGCAATGGTAAAAAAGGAAGAAGATTATTATGTAGATTCAAACCCAGAACCAGAAGAAATATGAAGACAAGGTCCCAGCACCACCACTGATAGAAATAACATCTTTATTGTTGCAGCCACATTAAGCAAATGCTTGTTAGTCTTAGTCCACACTTAATAACCCAGACTTTCATCCAAAAACTATTGATTCCTCGAAGCAGTAACTTCAAACAACCCTAACAAAGTAGGAACTAAGGCCACCACACCCCTTCCAATGTCTGCAAAGAGAAGTTTGGGAAGCATAAGATTTTGCCACAAAAATTTATCACCATGGTTTCTTTTGTTGCCACATATATTGCCTGTTTAAAAAGGGATTTGGCTGCCCATGTCCATGTTGAAGATGGCTTCACCTGCAGCAATGGTAAAGACAAATAAATATATGTCCGCTTACCAAACAAGTACCCCATATGTTGTTACTGTCATACACTACTCTCCAAGTTGTAATTACATAAATCCTCTTTTTCACTCAGCCCTAGAGTGATTAACAAGGCTATAGGTCTTTTTCAGGCCTTTTTTGGATTATATGTTGATAAAGCCAGTTAGAAATTGCAATTTCTCAATGGATTAAAGTATTTTGTACTCTATCCATGCAAGCTACGAAGAATCTGCTATTTTATATTAGTCTCAATTTGAACAATGATCTTCACTACAATATGCACCAATCTAGTAACAAAGGAAGATCGATGTATATATTTTGTGTGGAATATGTTGATATAAAATCTATTTTTCTACAATAAAAATTCCTTACTATCAACAGTATGCATTATATTTTATATGTTATTTAGCATAATGTTTATCGGGGTTGTTTTTCACTGTCAAATATTAATCATTGAATAATTTCCAACATGTAATGACAACGCACTTGCCAATGATAAACAAAAACAACTGTCCATCTACCGTGATGGGAAACCTTTAATCCAAGCTAAATAAAAATGCTCTACATTTAGTGAATATTCCTCCCCCAACAAGTTACCAAATTTGAGATTTTATATTATTTTGCAACCACTCTCATTATATCTGGACTATTTATTGTACAATTATTTAATTTCCTTTTTCTTTTGAAATATCCACCTGTATTATATTAATGTGTCAAATCATATTGTAGAACTTTTAAACAACTATAGTTTTTACAGCTAGCTCTCTTCATTCAATAGGCTTTGCCTACTTGTTTTTTTGGTTTCAGCAATTTCATTTTTTGTATATTGGGTTTTACTTTAGAGATGTGTTATGCACTTCCCTCATGCTACTATTGCTTGCTCTATTCTTTAGCCCCATTGGAGATAACAATATAATTCAATTTCTAATATGGTTTTGGGGACATTATTAATAAGTGTCATCGTTTATTTATGCTGAAGGGGGGCCTTGTCCAAACCCTGGTGGAGAAAAGGTAGCTTCCTACACTGGAGATTGGGGCGGAGGTAGCTTCCTACAGTTGGAGTTGATGGTGCCCCTTTTTAGTTGTGAACATATCATTTTTACTGCAATCCTTATCTACATGGATAAATCACATTCTCATCTCCCTTTCCCTTTTTCCTTTCTATTTAAGTTGACATATATCTACAAAACAAAACTTGATTCGGAATGACATCTATTCATCCTCCAATCCAGGAAAGTTTTAATTTCAAGTATATTCATTTCTATTATGCACTCTTTCCGACTAAGGCTTATCAAACCAAAGTTTAAAGTTGTCTTGGATTCATTGTTATGTGTCCTACATACAACAACATATGCCAACAAAGGTGTTTATCACTGATATTGTTTTCATTGATTCAAAATCTTGATGGTGTAAGTTCATCTACCTGAAACATTGCATATCATGTGCATCTTGTGTGTCTGCTCTAAAAATGGTCATGTGATTTCAAGCAATTTATACTCTACATTGATTGGACTATAACGCTTGTCTGCCCGAGCTACAGGTTTAGCATATCTTTCATTTCAAATGAATCTTTGCCTGATGGTTGTCGAATGAGTTATCTTAATTTTGTCTAGTCATAATGTTATCTTCTTGTTTCTACTTATTGTGTTTTATAATTTTGTGAATGAGATTGTTGATATATTTCTATGTTTTAAGGCAAATGTCCATGTTTTTTCCTCAAAATTTGTAATTCCTATTCATTTAACCTACTCTTATCTTGCCTAGCAACGTCCCCCAGATTGTAGATGATTTTTTTATGCAATTGATTTTATTTGAAAGTCACCAATATATCTCTTTCTTACTAGTGTCCAAGAATTAGAGCATCTATGACCTCATAGTTTCCTTGTTGTTCATGCAAATGTGACTTTCAATTTTTCTATAACTTTTTCCTGTGGAGATTCACATCTAGCTTGAACTGTCCTCTTACTCTTAGGAATTCTGTTGTCAAAAAACTGTAAAGAACATATAAACAAGAAGTTGAATATGGAATAAATTATAACACAATTTAGCAGTAGAAATTGGCATACTTTCCAAGAAGCAGTAAAACTCTTGACCTACTCCCCAATAAAGGGCTATGTTTGACCTTCCAAAAGGGCTATGTTTGACCTTGACATATCCTTTTAAACTACATAATTCATGGAATATTTCTGAATAATTCAAATATTTTTTTTCCAACTACATATTTTAAAACTACATATAGAACTAGAAAACAAATACCAATGCACAACATGTGATCCATCCATTATGATAAAAAATTGTATATCCATTCATTATGGTAAGAAATTACAATCTTCAATGCCAAATGGAAAAAAAGTTATGTCTATCTCAATGTTGGCACTATACAATGAACATTGTAAAAGGATGGGTTTCAATGAAACACCCATGACATTACAAACACCACAAGCATCATAAAAAAAAACATTTACAAAATGGACATCTATATTGATTTCCAACAAGAAGTTTTGGTGGAGGTGACATTGATAACAACTCAACACTGGAACCTGCACCTAGTTTTGAAACAAGTCCAAACATGAGATCACTGGACATCTTTTGAATCTTGGCATGGTATTTTATGTTGAAGGACTGAAATTGAGCAGTGACGATTCTTTATTTTTTGTGAAGAGGCTTGAGATTGTTCTTTCGAACTTGATAGATTCCTTCCATTTGGTTACATATAAATTCTGAATTGGTGTAAACTGAAATATCATTGGCGCCATATGTTTTTGCCTCTTTTAAGCCTTCAACAAGAGAAATATAATACGTCTCGTTATTTGTGGTTGTACCACAAACATCTTTCTTTCTTTCAATAGCGTGATTCAATGCATGATTGTAAATAACGTATCTAATTGTTGCTCGAACAGGGTTGGGGAAACAAAACACTTCTATACATAATGTCCACTTATGCTCCATTTTCTTCTTCATTGTTAATGGTTCCAAAGTCCTACTAAAATTGAAAACAAAAAATATTAATTAGAAAAGCATACATTAAAAGCAGAACATACAAAAAAATATAGGAATTATATTGTATTGCCACAATTACGAAGAAAAATAGAGCACTGATCCCATACACACGCTTCTAAAAAGTATTCTAAGAAACATTTTCATTTTACTGTGTTGTGAAATTTTCAGTTTACAGAGCACTACTGTTGGTTACCCAGGTTTCTCGGTGGATGGTGGTATACAAACTTGTCACAGAAAAAATGAAAAGTTGTTGTCTAAGGATTCTATAGTAGAAAGCAGCAAACTTGTCGCAGAGAGAAAATCTCTTTATCCATGGCTATATTCAATTTATCTTGCTCTTATTCGATCACCTTAGTTTACCCTTTGTGGAAATAGAAAAGGCAGGGCCTCTCTCAACCCTATGACTGCCTCAATAAATACATCTCTCAATTGTAAAATAAGTCGATTGATCAGAGGTATTGCAGAACACATGAAGAAGACTGTTTACACCATGAAGGTGCCACATGGGTAATATTTCCAAATTACAGGAAAGATATTTCTTTTTACATATTGGACTTCCAAAAATATGGTGTGCTCTGGAAAAAATGAGAGGCAATACCCCCTATAGGGTCTACGATAACAAGCAATAAATCTGCATTATATGTAGGAAAAGAAGGTTGATTTTTTTTGTAGTTACAGTCTCATTTTCAGCCATTTCATTCACACAACAAGGCTGCCCATAACTCTGAAAAATTATTGCATTTTTCTTCATTAAAGAAAGCTGGAAAGTGCTGTAAGATAAGAAATCTGAAAAACATGCTGCCCCAAAAAAGTAATGAGCCCCTATCATATAAATTTCAGCTGGGAATTTATGCATGAAAAAATAAATTGATAAAGACATGCTGAAATAAATTTGCAAGGTTATAACCAAAGAGATGTTACAAATGCTTTGCAATATCTGCAATATCCATTTTTAAATATGCTTAAAAATACTACTGAAGTAAAATGTTCCAGCTTATGTGACTATTCAAGCTAAATATAATATCTACTTGGGTATCGTGTTTATGAGTTTTGATATTTGTAATTTTTTATGATAATGTGTTCACTAGACCTAATTGATATGATGCTTCCATTACAAAAATATAGAATAATAATGTTTGCAATTATTTCTTAAATCAGAAAATTTCACATTCATTATAAGTGAAAATTTTACAATTTCTGTGAGGGTGAAATTGGTGCTGCACATTATAAAAATATGTAGAAGTAGTTGAAGAGACCAATGAGTCTGCAATGTTGATCGAAAGGAGGCCACATAGAATAACTACATCCAACCTCGACCTTTTAAACTTCTATGTGCAAAAAGTAAAAAAATAGTCTGAATGACAGAGATGAAATGAAATTCCAGCATTGATGGGCAATATGCAATAAGAAAGAGCATAAATAATACCATATTAACAGTGATAAAAATATTTGAATCTCAATATATATATACTAAAGCAATTTTGTAATATTTTAAATTACAATTCCCTTTGTAAGGGAAGAGCCATTAGATGAAAAAGAGGTTGATCCCTGTGAAAACAAGAGAAAATGCATCGCAGATGAGAAAATAATAGCATGCATAAACAAACCTGGACGATTTCCAAAACTAGTGACTTACATTATAGAAACAATTTGTTTAAAAAACGAATAAGCACTAAACTTTCATGCATCTCCAACATAGACATGACATGATAATGCAGTCGGCGGACATTTCTTCATCAATTAGGAAGCTGTAATAAATGTTGCGCTTAATCTTTTGGTCCCGAGGAAAGTTTCACAAAACCTAATTTCATTAACTTCTGCCCAATCTACGTAGGTGAACAATCTATCGATCAAAAATGATAAACTAATTAAGTCTTATCTATCTATGGATGGCATACTGCAATGTTGCTTCCATACAAAGCCTGTCTGAACACAACTCTTGGATGGCAGACTGCAATGTTCCAAGTGGCCATAACACAAAAGGACAAAATGGATAGAAGTGGACAAAACACTATAGATTTGCATGACCTTTTATGCATCATCCTCTTACCATCCTGACCTATTTTTTATAAGGTCATTAAGGTGAAGTTGCGACTATTTCCATTGCAACCCATGTATCATTCGCACGTATTGACATTGCAACCCACGTATACATGATTAGGGTTGGAATTCGCGGGTTTCCCTTATGAAATTCGTGTACCGTGCAAGGATTTCTAGTGTTAATAGACGTGAATTACTTAATCCAAAATTAACAAATATAAACAAGGTTATTCAAGGACAGTTGGGCTCTTAATCATAACTACCCCAACTTCCCCAACCATCTCAACCTTCGTAACATCTCTCTTTCCTTGTGCATAAATAGAGGGTAGGGGTTGAGGCTAAACAAGGATCAATCCTAGAACAAAGTTATGTTGATGGTTTGCCTTTGGAGATCTTGGAGCAGCATAACTTAGATCCCTTGGCTAGCAAAGGAGCACTTGTTTCAGATGCTGGTTGTAATCGTTCGTCCCTTGTTTATCAATAAAGAGAGTCATTCTTCCAATATGTGTCTTTGTACTCTTATGTACTATGATTTATGAATTGTCTTGTCATTTCATTGTAAGCATATGTTTTCATTAATCTTCTATATAATGTATGATATATTGCAGGAAAGGTCTGTATCTTTGTAGGTATTAGAGATTTCCTAGAAGTTGTTGGAGCAATTTGGGATTGAAGAATAAAAAAGGGATCAACCATCATAAGAAAGGTACACTTAATTTATTCCTTATTTCTCTGTCAAATTCTTTAATGGTTTAATATCTGCAAGTTTATTTAGTATGTTGGTAACCCTAAAGACCCTAGGTTATAAGGTTGTATTCTCCTAAACAACTGAGTCCCATATTAGAAAAAGTTTATAAACATATAACAACAATATCATTGGTCTTCCATCCACAACCTTGTAGTAAAGGTTGGAATCTGATTTACTCTTGGTAAATCCCAAGATAATCATAAGACTATCAATTTTTCCATACCACGTCCCGTGTTCTTTCTTCAATCCATACAAGGCCTTCTTCAATCTGCACACATGTGACTTCCTATCATGTGTCATGAATACTTTTGGTTGTTCCATGTACACTTCCTCTTCCACTACAACATTTAGGAAAAAAAATTTCACATCCATTTGGTGTACCTTACATTTCATCATTGCATCTATCGCAAGTGTATCTCTAATCGAAGTGTATCTCACCATAAGAGAAAATGTCTCCTCATAATATATTCCTTCTTTCTGGTAGAAACCATGAACCATGAATCTTACCTTGTATTTATTCATACTACCATATTTGTAATGCTTCATATTGTAGATCCATTTAGAATTCACCAATGGCTACCTTGTTGGTCTCAGAACCACATTCCAAACAACATTCTTCATAATGGACTAGTATTCCTCGATCATGGAATCCTTCCATACTTTCTTGTTCACAACCTCTTCATAACTGGAAGGATCTGCATCAATGATGTCACATAACAATTGCATGTAGCTGGAATATTTTCAAGTTATATTTCTCTCTATGAAGAATCCGTCTGGAGCACCATACTCTCTACATATTGAATAATCTATGGATCCCAAGATAGTCTTCTCTTATGTGTAATCATTTCTCGAGTGGATCTACAAGTCTCTGCATTTTTTCCATATCATGGTCCTTCAGAACATTCTCTTCTAGTACAACATCATCATCTACACCTGTCTCTACAATTCTAGGAGATATAGGTTCCTCATCATGGACCTCATCCATATGAGTCTTCCTTGATTTGCTAAAAGTTGCATGTTCATCAAAGGTGGCATATTTTCTAGTCTCAATATTCATGTAACCATAAATGTAGACTCATTATGCCTTCGATGACTCACTGTATCCACCAAATATACTCTTCTTTCCTAAAGGAACCAACTTCATTCTCTTATCCTTGGGAACATGTACATATATAGGGCATCCAAATATCGTTAGGTGGCTAACCTCTGGCTTATGTTCTCTCCTATAAACACCTCTTTTGGTGACTTGTTCCCAAGTACATGTTGATGAGTTCTATTCTACACATATACAATGGTTATGGCTTCCTTTTCCCATAGGTGTAATGGTAAATCTTGATCATGGATCATAGGCTTCACTGCTTGCATAGTTGACCTTACAAAAATGTCCATAAGGGTTAACCAATAATAATTTAAACGGTTATATTTTTCATCAATAAAAATATATGTGTTATTTATCAATATCACAACAATTTAAATAAATAACACTTGTTTCATAAAACATTAAATACTTATATTTGATTGTTTGGTTGAATCCCTCTTAATGTTTGCTTCCTTGCGAGAATGTCTTGAATTCATCTACTAAGTGATGTTGATTTTATTGTTCTTTCCTTGTGCACATCCTTTGCATATACCATCATGATTTGACTAAATCTCCGGTAGACCTGTAATAATCTTCCTCACGATCAGTAGTGCTATGTAATGTAGGTGAGAGCGTCTTCTATGCCATAGCTCACCTAGGTTCACAATTCTATGTACCAATGTTGAATCTAAGTGCCCCTTCATCTTATACAAGCCTTCCTCTTGAACACCAATCACACTAGCATCATCAATAGTCTTTCCCTTTGGCCACATGAGAACTTATCCATCAACAAAAGAAGATATATATCCTCATTCTTCTAATGTTTAGATGGAGAGGATATTCTCCTTCAAAATAGGTACATACAATACATGTTTCATCTTCATAGGTTTTTCAGAATCCAACTTGTATGAAGCTTCTCCTACCTCTTTTATAAGATATCGATAATCATCATTGAGCTTCACCTTATGACGTGAATACTTTTAAATAAAATTTGAGAGAGAATTATTATAACCAATCATGTGCTTAGAAGAACAACTATCAATAAGCCATGTGTCACTTCCATGAGTTATTGTCCTCATAAAAGATAAGATTAACACATATTCGTCACTTGATTCTTCTTCTCTTTCTTTCTTTTGAACAAGTTCTTCATCTTCTCTGGCATGAACATGATGCATTTTATTCTTCCCTTTACTGATATGATATTTACTTCAGGATAATTTCTTGCAATGTGTCCCATCTTCTTGTAGTTGTTTCATTAGTAATCTTAGTAATATTTTTGAGTCCTTTGTGTCTTCTGGAACTTCTTGCATGAATGGGGTTCTTTCTTGCTTTCCCCTTTTCTTGCATGTGCTTCTAGTGCTTGATTTTCATCATCACCCAAATTTTCTTCTCGTACCACTAATCTAGCTTCTTCTTATGTGCACTCTTCCCATATTCTGTTAAAATTCGTTAGTTTCATTCTAGAACAATTTCCTTAAATAAATGATTCTCATGAGCTTGGGAGACCATTCAATGTAGTCATTACTATTTCATCTTCTTCAACTTTGTCTCCAATGAATTCAAGTTTTTCTCTAATCTGAGATGCCCTTGTGAATTAGGATTGAATGGTTTCTAAGTTATATATTTTCACATTCTTGAGATGCGTCCCCAATGTCATCTTTCAGTTGATATTATTTCCTTCAAACGATCCAAACAATGGACCAAATATCTGCTTTGGAGTTTTCAATGATGAGACATGAGGGATCAAGTGATCCTTGATACAATTTGCAATGATTCTCTTTTTCCTAACCATGTTCTTCTTGTGCCTTGTCTTAGACTCATCTCCCTCTAGCTCTGCAACCTCTTCTTCAACATATTTTTCCAAATCATTCTCTTTTAGAATGAGAAACACTATATACTTCGGTGCTCGAAAGTTATCATCCCCTTAAAGCTTCTCATCAAGCTTGGTATTGTTCATCATTTTTTCCAAGCTTAAAATATTATAGGAGTGAGAATATTTAGAAATGAAATTTGGACTTACCAATCAATGTGCTATGCCAAGGTGATCTCCACAATCCAAGATCAACTCCAATGTCAACCTGAATATCTACTTGATGTCCAACCTAGGGTTTTATGAGAAAACCCTAATTTTTCAACTTTTGAATCTCAAAAATCTAATCCAAGAGGAAGATGTGCCCTCCAAATGAAATTTCAACAAACCTTGTTTTATTCCATATATGTGGACAAAATAGGGAAAAAATGGAATTCCTACTTATCCCGATATAGCAGTAACTAGGTCAAAAATGAAAATTCTTAGATCTAAACTCTGCCTCCACATAAATATGAAACCTCCTAGGGAAAGTTAAATTATTCTAAGATTGATCTTGATCTATGGTTAAAAAGGCTTAAAACTAGAAGCCCCATTTTCCAACTTTCTGCAGTTGCAGTTGTTGCAATGACTTCTTTCAGCACGACTCTAACACCATGTTGAACTTTTTCTTAAAACATTTATGTTAGTCAATCTTTAATTCAATTTACTTCATATACTAATAACCACATGCATAAGGATCATTGAAATAAATACATTCTCAACCTACACAAAGACACAAAGATTTATCCTCATAAACCCTCTTGGGGAAGAAACCCTAGTATAACTTCTTCATTATAGATCCATCAACAAAGTACAATGTCAATACATTGAAGAGCTAAAGTTCTCTCATAAAAGATACCCCAAATACAAAGATAATATAAGATCACCCCATGGGGATTCACCTTGTTGACCATTATCTTATCGCGTTCATTGATAAAGGGGTTTTCTTAATTAGGAAAAATAAGGTCAATATATTGTAGGTATCGGGGACGAGAAGTATGGTATAGGGGATTTATAGGTATTGGGGGGTATAAAAAGTGGTATTTTGTAGAGTAGGGAATATCTAGTAAAAATATGGTTTTTTTAATTGGAAATATGTATATGGAGGGGGGTTCAACAAAATGATTTTGGTAAGTATTTATCAATATCTAGTTAAATTAGGGGTATTCTTTAATATCCCATGGACGAAGGCGTTATGTCATAGTTTCACAAAGTGAAGACTCTATGGATAACCCCAAGATAAGGATTCCTATAGCTACTCTCTCTCTCTCTCTCTCTCTCTCTCTCTCTCTCTCTCTTGCACTTGTCTCACTGGCTTGAGTGAACTTGTGTTGCGTGTCCAAATGTAGAGAGTGCCCCCTTTATTTATACTCTTTTATGGATGCCTTTTTCACTATAGAGATGACTTCACTGGGGCATTTTTACCCAATGTTAGGGTAGTGTTACCTAGTGACTGGGGAAGTTTTACCCAATGATTTCAATGGGGTCTGACTTGTCTATTTTCACTTGAATTCTTGAGAGTATGTTTTAGCATTATTATTTTAGGTTTATTACATGATCAAATACAATAATAATATCTTCCAATGCTACATAAAACATCAACATCGCCTAAAACATGTAACCTTTATTAATATAACCCTTAAACCCCACAATCACAAAATATTATAACCATTATCACTACTAATCATTAAAATCAACAAATACAATAATAACACTTATTGAGAGTATGTTTTAGCATTATTCTTTTAGGTTTATTACATGATCAAATACAATAATAATATCTTCCAATGCTACATAAAACATCAACATCCCCTACAACATGTAACCTTTATTAATATAACCCTTAAACCCCACAATCACAAAATATTATAACCATTATCACTACTAATCATTAAAATCACAAAGAGGGCCTCTTCTCCCACAAACACAAGGTCTCATACACCAATATGTTGTCTAGCTAGATTATGACCTTAAAAATACATTATTATTATTATTCTAAAAGAGTTCAAGGTTGATATGATTAATGGATCATAATAACTAATTTAATCTAATTGAACATTATTGTTAGCGTAATTAATGTAATATGTTCACATAATTTAATTGGAATATAAATGGTAATATAATATAATGTTTAGGTGTATGAGTTAATAAATTTGGTCAATGTAATTAACAATAAAGTGCTTGAATTGGGTTTCAATTCCATAATGATATAGTGAAACATCATGAAAGATGATTGATTACTTATAGTAATTCTCACACGTTAACATGTAAGTGCCATTTGTCAA